>PVKP010018485.1:0-44189 GCA_004027715.1 Plecturocebus donacophilus | reverse complement strand
TACGGTTTGGCTGTGTCCCCACTCAAATCTCATCTTGGGAGGAAGCTGGTGGGAGGTGGTTGAATCATGGGGGCAGGTGTCATGGTGTTCTTATGATAGTGGGTGGGTATCACAAGATCTGATGGTTTTAAAACTGGAAGTTTCCCTGCACAAGCTCTCTTCTCTTGTCTGCTGCCATGTGAGACGTGACTTTCACCTTCCACCATGATTGTGAGGCCTCTCCAGCCACATGGAACTACAAGTCTATTAAATCTCTTGCTCTTGTAAATTGCCCAGTCTCAGGTATGTCTTTATCAGCGCAGCAAGAAAACAGAATAGTATACTCTCTCTCATATTTCCCTTGGTTCTACTCATAAAGACACCTGTCATGGGATTTAGAGCCCACTCAATCCAGGGTGTGATCTTATCTTGAGATCCTTTAATTATATCTGCAAAGGTCTATTTCCAAATAAGCTCACATTCTGAGGTTCTAGGTGGACATGAATTTCGGGGGATAAATGTTCCGGCCACTACAATGACATATACAGAGCTTACAATAAAAATATAAAGGTACCACAAGTCAACTGTCTAAGAGGTAGCAGATGACCTCTTTAAAGGCTCACACTAGCTGTGAAGATCAGCTGCCTCACTGTGTAGCCCGCTGTCAGAGTGATCTTCAGCATATATCACAGAAGACCCTGACAGCATCTTCTCTGACACCGGGAAAGATAAAAAGCAGAAATATAAAACCCTGTCACCCATTTATTTCCATATTCCTTGTATCTAAATGTTTCTTTCTCCCCTTCCCTCATCTCTTTCCATATGACAGTTTAGCAGGCACCTAAGGAATGGAACAGTGCCACACTCCCTATCATATTTATGAGCCGGTTAAAGAATAATTACTGTGGTATCTATTTTAATTTCCATTTTTAATATTTCGTCCTACTTTTGAAAAAATTGTCAAGAGTACTGTAATTCAAGTGCAAAGATAAGCATACATACTTAATACTGTTTTTTCAAGAGTCAGGGTTTCACTCAGTTGCCCAGGCTAGAGTATAGTGGTGTAATCAGGGCTCATTGCAGCCTCAAATTCCTGGGCTCAAGTGATCCTCCTACCTCAGCCTCCTGAGTTGTTAGCACTACAGGCATGCCCCACCATGCTTGGCTTTTTTTTTTTTTTAATTTTTTGTAGAAACGAGGTCTCACCATCTCTACAGGATTGTGCCCAGGCTTGCTTGTCTGGAACTGCTGGCCTCAAAAGTGATCCTCCTGCCTTGGCCTCTAAAAGCACTGAGATTACAATTTTGAACAATTATACTCAGCTGCATACTTAATACTCTGGAAGGAGTTTCTTGTTGTTGCTGTTTTTCTTGGTTTTAGGGATGTGGGAAACGGAGCTGTGTTGGAGTTTGGTATTGCACATGCTGAGCGCAAAGCACACCTGGGGAAGCATAAAGGCCTCACTGAGGATGTGTGGCACGTGTCCAGGGCTGACCCTGGGATGAAAACCAAATTTAAAATTTTTTCTTAAATATTCTGAGCCTCATATTTGTAGCTCTTGATAAAAAGCTTCTTCACAGCCCTCATATTGATGACACAACCAAATATGAGAGTTACTAGTTAAGAAGTTAGTAATTAATATTTAAGGAGTAGCTTGAGGGTCCTGCAGACTTGGGCTCGAATAAGACCTTGGGCAGGTTGCTTAATGACACCTAGCCTCAGTTTATCCACCTGTAAAATGGACAAATGTCTTTAGTGTATGTTATTGTGAGGATTACACGAGACACTCAGCAGTGTGCTTTGCTGTGGAATAACCCCTGATCATGTTAGTTATCAGTCTCAGTAGGCCCTAGAAGGAGGTAGGAGATATCTGTGTCCCCACCTGATAGCCTCGAAGAAGTCATAAGCACACACAACCAGTGCTACAGGGCTGGAGACAGGAACGGAAATCGAACAACTGCAAATCCCTGTTAATTCCAGTGTCATTAAATTCCTGGCAGAATAAGGGACTTCATAATATGTTTTTATTGTTCTCCTAAACTATAATCCAACCAGAAAATGATGTTTGAGCTTTTTAATCCACCTGAACCATAAGAGAATCCATACCAGTTCTGAGTATAAAATTTCTATAATGTTGGGGAAATAACTATCCCCACAATCACAGGTAGAGCCAGTGAAGCCAAACAAGCTGATGTTTAGAGTCCTCAACAAAAAGGCAAAGACTCAGTAGAATGTAATCTAAATCATGAACAGGCCAAATCTGCCCCTCTGCCTGTCCTTAAAAACAAAGTTTTATTGGAACACAGCCATGCTCATTCATTTGTGTATTGCTGTGACAAAGACTTCATGGCTTATAAAGCCTGAACCACGTACTATGTTGCACTTTACAGAAAATGTTTGCCAACCTCTGTGGTAACAGAAGACATATAACGGTGCAGCATTGAGGAGAATCTGAAAATATCTTAAAATGCCAAATTGCAGCTGGGTGTAGTGGCACATGCGTCATCCCAGTACTTTGGGAGACTAAGGCAGGCAGATCACGAGGTCAAGAGATCAAGAACATCCTGGCCAGCATGGTGAAACCCTGTCTCTACTAAAAATACAAAAATTAGTCTGTCATGGTGGTGCACACCTGTAATCCTAGCTACTCTGGAGGCTGAGGCAGGAGAATTGCTTCAATTTGGGAGGCAAAGGTTACAGTGAGCCAAGATGGCACCACTCACTCCAGCCTGGGCGACAGAGTGAAACTCCATCTCAGAAAAAAAGAAAAAAAATGCCAAACTGTGTTCCTAGCAGTCTCACTTGGTACTTTCAGTCTCATGAAATAGCAGTGTTTTATTTTTCCAAGAAGTAACAGAGAGACTAAATCCCCCAAAGTGAAATGAGCAGGAGGATCTTAAAGTTAGGAGGCATTTCGCCCAAGAAAGCCAATGTAGGATCCTGACATTCGGCCACATTCATCTCAGTGGCCTCAATAGCTTTTCCTCCCCCATGATGAAATTCCACACATCTACAGATAGGAAGGACTCACTTGGATTTTCTCTTCTTCCAGGGTTGGTGCTGGGCTAGATCCTTGCCCCAAATCCTCCTTTTCTGCCCGTTTCTTGCAGATGTTCTTAGTCTGCTGGTTATCTGGAGCCTGCAGATCATGGTATGGTGATTTTGTTTTCAAGTTGTTGGTGAATTCTTCAGTGTGAGATTTTCTAAAGAAAGGCAAAAGTTAAATTCTCAAAAAACATTCTTTAAATGGAAGAGCTTTTCCAAAGCAGATGTCGACATTCACATTACGTGGAAAAAAGCAACAGACACCACTTACTGAGTGCTTCTAACATGCTGTGCCCTGTGCTAGGTGCTGTGAAGATGTTAAATTCATCCTCGTCACAATGCTATGAGGAAGACATTGTCATCCTCATTTTGTTATAGGAGCTCCAAGAAATTTTGTACTTCATCCAAGACCACATAGTAGGACAGCCAAGATCTGAACCCGGGTCTGCCCAACTCCTGGTTTAGAAGTTAGCCTATTAGAACATACCATCTCCTTCTCATCAATCATTAAAGAATTCCTTTATGTTCATAAATCCACTGATAGTTTCAAAGTTACAGGCACTAGTGGGGAACATTCCCAGACCTTGAAAGTCCAATGCACCACCCAGTGTGCCACAGAGCCTGCTTTGCATCCCTCGCCCTTGGGAACTGAACTGAGGTCCTCATATCTGTCCCAATTTCCACTTCACCATCTCAGAGTAAGGCTGTCAACATCACTGCCCAGAGCCAGAGGAGGACACCCATAGCATCCCAGGTACCCAGCAGAGGAGCGCCATCACCTGCCTCAGTTTCCCTCCAAGTTATCTTCCTACATCTCCAGTTGATGTCACCTCCCTATTAAAAAACAACCCTGTCCACAGAACATGGTCCAAACTCCTAAATTCTGGCCTTCAAAGCAGTTTCCCAAGTGTATTCCAAATGCTCAGAAGACATCATTCCCCCAAAAACCATCTGTAATCAAGTCTAGAGGTCTTGGGTAAGCCCTCTGCCTGCACTTTGTTTCCTGGCCTTCTGTAGCTGGAAAACCACTCCTTTCAAGGTCTGGTTCCGATTTCACCTGTCTATGAATCAGAATGATGGGTTCCCACCTATGCTTGGTAAAATCTCTGTTTATACCTTAGTTATAGCACAAATCACAGCCTGCACTGGGTGCAGTGCATCTGCCTGTGCATCTGCCTACTTCTCCCCCTAGACTGGAAGTTTCCTGTTCCTCTTTGAATTCCCAGTGCCTTGCATGGTGTAGGCACCTCAAGAACCTGATTATCCAGCTGCCTGGATCTAAGTAATCTCCTTGGAAGGCATGAAGCTTGCACAGTCACTGCATTTCTCACATATATTCCTGATACTCAGCTGCGTCGGCCTGCACTGCTCTAACATGATTCTAGTACAGACACGGATGATCACTGGGAAACTCACACACTCATACAGACCAAAGCTAGAATGACAAGTGGGGAAATGAAGTAGCTGATTTGACCTTCACGAGGTCTTTAGGGCTACCAAAGACTTTAGACCAAAAGTCTAAATCAACCTTCCAAAGAGATCCAAAATGGCTTTTGTGGCCCTCCAACCCAATCCCACTCTCCCATCTGACACTGTGAGCAAGAAGCATGTTTGCAATGTTTTCTAAAGTCTGGAGAGTCTTTAAGCCTCTAGTTGGTTTGAGTATCTCATACCTGAGCTCTTCTGCCTTCTGTTCTTCTTTCAGTCGGGCCCTCTCAGCAATAATTTCATTACAGAGCACATCATAGGGTTTATCTAGGTGGTGTTCACCCATCACCCAGACCCAGACTTCCTTATCGGCTCCCAGCTTCCAATGAACAGATTTGCCATTCTCTGCAAATAAACAAACAAAAAATTCAGCTCAAACAAGTATCTTTAGTTGTAGATTACTGTTTCCCATCACTAAAGTATTTAGGGTCTTTGAAAATATATATATGTATTAAATAAGGCAAAGAACTTCCAATGGCTCAGGAACATTTGTAGGTAGCAATGGTAGTGGTAGCAGTGAGAGGCAGCTTCAGTGAAAATATTTGTTTTACAAATATCAGGAATATGTTTGTTGCACGTGAAAAAAACATTCTATAAATGAAGAAACTGAAATGGGAAGAAAGCATTCATTGTTTGCATTATCCTTTAGCGTAACAGAGCTAGCACCTCACACCATAATCTCTTAAATCTAAGAATCTCCCTGTAACCCAGAATTTTACAGCTGCTCAATAGTGTGGCATTTATACTATGTTCACAGGATTCATTGGTGAACAAAAAGCAGGTTTTATTATTTTATTTTATTTCTATGTATTATTTTCCTTTAGAAATGGCGTCTTGCTCTGTCACTTAGGCTGGAGTACAGTGGTGAGATCATAGCTCCCTGCAGCCTCGAACTCTGGGGCTCAAGCAATCATCCCACATCAGGCTCCCAAGTAGCTAGGACTACAGACATGCACTACCAATCCCAGATGATTTTTAAAATTTTTTGTAGAGACGGTGTTTTGCTTTGTTGCCCAGGATGGTCTCAAACTTCTGGCTTCAGGAAATCTTCCCGCCTCAGATAAGGAGGCATTTTAGATTTAGACCAGCTTGAGTTCAAATCTCAGCCCTGCCACTTACAAGCTACGTGACTTCGACAGATTAAGCTCTTTAGACTCAATTTCTTCATCTGCAAAATGGGAATACCAATATCTACTACCTAGGGTTGCTGTGAGTAGGCAGGCTACCATGCCAAGTACTTCCCTTAGTACCTGCCACATAATAGGAGTTCAACAGAGGTTAACTGCTATCATTGCTAGCCTATTATTTACTTATATGGCTGCCTCTGAGATTCACACCAGCCTGTGAGAAGATAATACGACCAGGTAGTATGATACTTGGTGAAGCTACTTAAATAACCCTTGTTTACAATTGGCCTTCCAGGTTAGATTACATCCTAGTGCTCCTGAAATGCGGCCACATGGGTCATGCTCCCTTAAACCGGGGGCAGGAGGAACGTACCTAGGAGAGGCCAACAGAGACCATCCCTGAGTCTGTCTGACCTACCCAGGGTGACGGTGGGCCAAGGCTGGACCTCTAGTCAAGACCCCAAACCAGCAGTGGTGCTGAGTGTAGAACAGGGCACCTGGCTGGTGCACGTGCTGGGCCCTGTTTGATGAGTGAGACATCCACACTCAGACTGTGTCTTGTCCTCTTACACTAAGTCAAAGGAGGTTTCCAATTAAGGTGTCTTCTGTCCAATGTATTGTTGACTTTCGTACTGTGGCCTTGGGATACATTACCAAGGCAGACTGCTCAAAGCCAAGCTCATGCTTTCTTTTGACCCTTTCTACCCTTCTTGGTACAATGGACAGACACTCTTGCAGTATAATCAAGTTCTAAATAGAGACACTGGGCAGAGGAAATAGACTCAGAGTCTGCACTACCAAATGATTCGTTTACTGTTTATATCAGTAGAGAAACGGCGAATGTGGCCTCCAGGTAAGGAGGGGAAGATCAATCCCACTGTGCCCAAATGGGGCTGGGCAGCAGTGCGAACTCTTGGCAAGCTCTTTTTCTGTTTGAGGTAATGCCAGATGGCTCATTAAGTTTAGAAAGCTGTCATACCTCATAAAACTCCCTTTATTATACTCTCAGGGCAACTAATAATATTTTTATTATGTCAGTCTCTCAGCCTTCACCTAAGTAGCTCTCCGTTGGTATTTTTTTTTTTTGACAGCAGGAAGAAGATGCCCAGAAAGGATGGCAGGTGGCATTGTGCCAGGGAAAGAAAGAGGAAGAGCAGAGGGATTCCAGCAGCTCAGCTGGGAAAGCCCAGAACAGCCTCCAGAGAGGCCACGGGCTGCGGCCAGGGATGAGAACTCTTAGGGAAAGGGGGCATTGCTGAGGGTGGGGAGAAAAATCCTAGAACTGCCTGTGAATAGTTGAGGCTTCAAAGCTAAACACAGAGAAGAGAGCAAAGGAGAGGAGCAGAGTTGAGAAAGCTTTAAAGGAGGGAACAGAGAGAACATGGTGACCATAAAGAAATAGTGGCTCTTGGCAAGAAGACAGAGAATGAGATGTGAAATATCAGAGTTAGCAAGATGCTGAGAAACAGGCTCTTGACAGAGTGGCACTGACAATGGTCTCTGCGCTGACTCCTCCCCTCCAAGAGCTCTTCAATGAGGCCAGAGAGCAGGGATACTGGAGGAGGTTCAGGTGGTTCCACAGAACTCCCTGAAGCTGTATGGGCGGGGGAAGTTGTTGTACCACCATATGTTATCTGGGATACTCTCAGCTTCACAGCAGATGAGAAATGACCCTCAAGGCTTTCACTGTAGTTCATTTTACAAGGTAGAAAATGAGTTATTGGTATTAGCAAGATGGAGAGCTACATGCTGCAGGTGATGCAGGATGAAAGAGATGAAGGAGAGGTGCCCGTTCACCTGCAAGTAACCTAGAGTCTACAAGAGAAGGAGCAAGACATTAGGTAACTTACTTAATGAATTTTCCTCATGTATCTACTATGTATCAGGCACTGAGGTAGACATAGTTCATTTTTGCATTGCTGATAAAGACATACCAAAGACTGAGCAATTCATAAAAGAAAGAGGTTTAATTGGACTTAAAGTTCCATGGCTGGAGAAGCCTCATGATCATGGCAAAAGGCAAAGAGGAGCAAGTAATGTCTTACGTGGACGGCAGCAGGCAAACAGAGTGAGGAAGATGCAAAAGCAGAAACCTGATAAAACCATCAGATCTCATGAGACTTGTTCTCTATCACAAGAACAGCATGGGGGAAACTGTCCCCATAATTCAATTATCTCTACCAGGTCCCTCCCACAACATGTGGGAATTATGGGAGTACAGTTCAAGATGACATGTGGGTGGGGACACAGAGCCAAACCATATCACACAGGTCAACACTTGGGAATGGCTCTATAGATGTCATCATTGAAGGCACTGGTACAGATGAGCTGATAGAATGAAGCCAAGAGGAGAACCTTGGAAAAGCAGGCGCTTTATTCAGAGGGCAGAAGAAAGGGGAGGGAAGAGAGAGTCCTGATTAATAATAAACAAATGAAAAACATAGAGGATTCTGATTCCCCAAATAACCAAGCAGTGGAAGATACCAGCCAATCAACACCAGGGCCTCCTATGAAGTACAGGGAACAGTGGTAGCAATGTTCCATATTAAAGGGAGAAGGTCCTGCCACATCGCCGAGAGACGAAAGGGACGGGGCAGTGTTAAGTCCTCCTGCTGAGATGAAGGGGAGGATGGTGCAGACTGAGGAAATGGTCAGGCAGCCTTGGACTTCAGAGAGACTCATTTGAGGGACACAGGTGTGGACAGGCTACACAGGCGGGATGGAAGGGATGGTGAGAACTGATGCCGACAAGTCAGTATGTTTACTGTGAAGAGGAAAGGAGGATTCCATCATTGGTTCAGCAAGTATTTACTGAGTGTCCACTACCTTCCCCGCTCTGCTCCATAGGGCCAAAGGACAGAAAGAGCACTTGAAGAGCACAGATGGCTGAACGATTTCTTTAAATAGGAGAAACACAGGCAGGGCCTATATACCTGGGGTGTTGAAAGGGGCGAGAGTAAGGGTGTCAAGGATGATGCCCCAGGAATGATGGACAAAAGGAGGTGCAGGTGAAGGAAGTGTTGACAAGGAGGTTAGGAAAGTTCCAGTCTGGTAAGAGAAGTTGAAAATGGAGATACAGAGAACCACATTTCCACACGCAGCATACCTCCTTAAGTGTGCTTCCTTAAGGTACATTTCAGGGAGCCTAATGGGGCATGCACATGTCTTTTCCTACTTGAGTGCTACCCAGGCATTGTAGATATTCTGTCTGCTTCACCTTGAAATTACACGCACTCTTTAATCAGAGGTGAGTGAGGGAGGGAGCTTTTTATAGCACTTCCATTTAATTACAGGGTTTCTCTTCCCAGCCTGTGAATCATGTTTATATGCTGCAGGGCTCTTCATGTTTGCTAGCTTGGGGGTTTCTTGAAGAGTTTTTCTAAAACCAACTTTTCTGGAAAGGTGGGTCAGTCGTGCTCAGTACCACACCACAAAGGACTACCAAGTAGAGATACATGTCCACACTTCATTCTGCAGAGAAATCTCTTCTAAGGTCTGAGAGACTTTTCCCTGTGGGGCCTCCTATAACTAGGCAGTGTTGAAAAACATCATATAAAAGTGGGGTGACACATGTCCCTGGCAAGAAGATGGCCGGGCTTGGACCAGTCCCAGATTGCAGCGAGACGCCAGTCACAACACTGTTATGTTGGATTCATTCCCAGGTGATGGGTTCAACAGGGGCGCCTGAGGCTGAGACTGGGCATCAGTGTGGATTAGCTCTTCAGGGTGGTGAATGCCAACCTTAGACTCAGCTAAGGTGCAGACCAAGGGGTAAGACAGCTTAGACGAGTCAGTCCTTGGTCTGTACCCTGAGTGGATCCAATCTGAACGGCAATAATAGTAAAAGACGTGTATGTGTGACAAGGGGGAGAGACACGTGCACATGCTCTCACATACACACACTATGCACACCCGTGAGACGTGGGGAGAGAGAGGAGAGGAAGTGAAGGAGAATCATGTACTTTATCCCCACGAAGAGAAGACCAAGATCTGAGCCAACAGAAGCAAAAGAGAATGAACACCAGGGCTTCCTATGAAGTACAGGGAACAGGGGTAGCAACGTTCCATATTAAATACCACTGGGTCTCATCCAGGCTGCTGGAAGCAAGGTGGCCACCAACACCAAGGCTGTTACCATGCTGGCAGACTCCCATAAACCACTGCCATACTGTCCCACGTGGATCTTCCTTCCCTCTGGCCTCTCCTCTAGGACACCCCTGTTCCCCTCAACTCATCCAGAAACCAGAAGATGAATGCCTGGCTGGAAGGGGCCACATCCCTTCTGACTGGTTGATGTCTGTGCACTATCTGTCACTAAATATCATCTCAGGTGATTACTCACTTATTTTACAATGAGGAAGTTGAGGCTTAAGGAAGTTAAATATGTTGCCCAAGATCACAGAGCTAGTGAACACTAAGACCAGAGTTCAAAACCGTTCTGCATGACTGGTGGCAAAACCTGTTTAGGGCCGACTTGTTGCACACGGTCCAAACTGAAATGCTTTGGAGGGTGAAAATGGAGCCACTGAAAAGGGGCACTGGGGTGGCAACCATGCACAGGACCCTGCTGAGCAAGCGGAGGTGTGAGGTCACCATCATGTTCTTTCCTGGCCCCGCAGAACAATGGGGTGATGAAAAGACTAGGTCTGGCCAGGCACAGTGGCTTACACCTGTAATCCCAGCACTTTGGGAGGTGGAGGCAGGCAAATCACAAGGTCAGGAGATCGAGACCATCCTGGCTAACACAGTGAAACCCCGTCTCTACTAAAAATACAAAAAGAATAGCCAGGCGTGGTGGCTCATGCCTGTAGTCCCAGTTACTCAGGAGGCTGAGGCAGGAGAATCACTTGAACCCAGGAGGCCAAGGTTGCAGTGAGCCAAGAGCATGCCACTGCACTCCAGTCTGGCAACAGAGTGAGACTTGGTCCCAAAAAACGAAAAAAGAAAAAAAGGAAAAAGTAAAGGCTAGGTCTAGCCCTGAATTCATTTCAATAAAGGCCAAGGCCAATTCCTATCAGAACTTCCTGAAATTATTCAAACTGTTGCTTTCCTCTTGATTTCCTGTGTTTGTTAGCATAGGTAACAATCCTGAAGTTATTAATACTGAAGTCAGTTTTTAAATATTTTAATAAAATTTTCTATTTATTTAGAGACACGAGGACAGAAAGTTGGGGAGCCTGCATGGCACAACAGCTTAGGGAGGCAGGGGGCGGTATAGAAACAAGAGAGCTTCTGCTGGAAAAGCAGACGGAAGAGCCAGAAAATAGACCGAAGAGATCAGTGAAGCCTGGGGCTCAGGGAAGGTGAAAGGGCTCTGATAATGTTACCCAGAAAAGGTGTTCACCGCACAGCTAGGAAGCCAATCCCACTTAAATTATAAAGCCCAGAGTTGGGGGGGATGGAGAAGTGGGGCTAAGGACCAGCAGTTCAGGATTGACTTGGAGTTGAACTGGACCTGAGTTCAAATTCTGCCACCATCACCAACTCATGCAAATTATGTCTCTAAGTATGTTTCCTTGTTTATAACAATAAAGGAGGCAAAATTGACTTGACTGAATTCTTGTGAGGATTAAATGAAATCATAAATACAAAGCTTATGCTTAGCACATGCTAACAGACCAATATCTTGGTAGGGAGAAATCTCTATGAAATGGAACAGATGAAGCAAAATCCCAGGTGTCAGTGACTAGGCGGGTGGGTGAGGGTCAGGGAGAAACCAGGGTGGCTCCTGGAGTTCTGGTTTCGGTGACTGGGAATAGAGCAGCACCACTCGTCATGATAGACAGTAAGAGGCAGGACCAGCGGATGCCGGAGGAAGCTGGAGTGCTGCTGATGTACTGGGTTTTGCCTCAAGCTCGCAGGGCTTGTGTGTCTTGTGAAAGGAGGTGCTCACCAGGCAACCGACACTCGGGTGAGACAATCTGCATTTGAGAATCACTGGCATAAAGGTGATATCTCACCTTAAAGGGCAGAAGAGTTGCTCTAGGGGGCCAGGCACGGTGGCTCACGCCTGTAATCCCAGTACTTTGGGAGTCTGAGGCAGTTGGATCACAAGGTCAGGAGTTCAGGACCAGCCGGGCCAAGATGGGGAAACCCCGTCTCTACTAAAAATACAAAAAATTAGCTGGGCATGGTGGCAAGCGACTGTAATCCCAGCTACTCTGGAGGCTCAGGCAGAGAACTGCTTGAACCAAGGAGGTAGAGGTTGCAGAGACCTGAGATCGTGAGCTGAGATCGCGAGCCAAGATCGTGCCACTGCACTCCAGCCTGGGCGACATAGCAAGACTCTGTCAGAACAGTTGCCCTAGGGAAATAATATGAACTTGTACCTTATCCTAAGATCTGTGAACTCCTAAGAGTCTTCAAATGAGCTCCAGGGAATCCGTGAACATTGTGAGATTATACACAGAATGGTGTCTGCGTGCATTTTCCTAGCTCTAAGCTTTCCGTAAATTTTCAAAGGAGTCTATGAGCCCCCAGCCTCATTTCAAAATCACAAACCACCAATGCAGTATGAGGCACTCCCTGGGGAATACAGATATTTAAGGAGCACGTAGAGAAGAAAAAGAAACAGGAAGAGAGCAAGAGACTCATGAAGGAGTGGCAACTCCAAGAGAGAGACGCCAACAGTCATCCAGAGTCAGAGGCAACTGAGGAATTGATCAAGGTAAGAACTGAATCCAGCAGCTGATGTCCCTGTGCTGCTGGCCCTATTGCATGCAGTGAGTTCAAGAGGGAAAGGCAGGAAGCAGATTCTGTCAATGGCACAAACCAATGAAACAAATGCTAGCTTTAACATTACTTCACAAAAAATGAAGGAAGGCTTTGCATAAAGGATCAGCCCCCTTGGGAACAATGAGAATGCAGCAAATGAAGCTGTATCAATCCAAGTCTGTTTCAAGGGCATACAGAAGAGCCCCTCTGGCACCACACATAGGAACCAGATCCCAGCCTACTGCATTAGGTTTCCATCAACTTGATACAGACCCCATGAAACAAATGCTGGGAAACAAATGCTGCTAAGCCAAGGCGACTTCTCTTTGTGTTACCCAGTAAAATCACCCAAGAAGGCAGCCCCATGGCAGGTTCCCGATGCAAGCACGTTTTATATGCAAGCAAGTCGCCTTCAGACAAAAGTCACTGACAGTAAGCTCCAGTGAAGCTCTACGTGTAGCTTATTTGTTAACAGTGCTGGCTTTGGGAGAATCAGATCCAGGATCTATTCCAGCTGTCACTTACTAACTGTTTGTCTTGGCCAAGTTAATGAATGTCCCTGAGCTTGACTTTCCTCACCTGTAAAATGTGCATAGCAATGCACACTTTAGGCTTGGCTGTGATTATTTAATGAGACAATATACTTAAGCTCATCACTCAGGGTCTGATACCCAGTTAAGTGTATTGAATGCTGGCTGGTGCTACCATTATAGTCTAGACCAGCACTGTAGAAATGTGTACCATATCAATAACTATCACTTTTCTGGTAACCACATTAAAAAATTCAAAAGGAGGCCAGGTGCAGTGGCTCACACCTGTAATCCCAGCACTTTGGGAGGCTGAAGCTGGTGGACCACCTGAGGTCAGCAGTTTGAAATCACCCTGGCCAACATGGTGAAACCCCATCTTTATGAAAAATACAAAAATTAGCTGGGTGTGGTGGTGCACACCTGTAATCTCAGCTACTCAGGAGGCTGAGGCAGGAGAATCACTTGAATTCAGGAGGTGGAGGTTATAGTGAGCTGAGATCACAACACTGCACTCCAACCCAGGTAACAGAACAAGAGATTCTGTCCCAAATAAATAAATAAATAAAAATAAAATCAAAAGGAATAGGTGAAATTAATTTAAATATTTTACTTTACCCAAGATATACAAAATTATATCAGTTCAATATATAAGGAATATACAATTATTAATGTGGCATTTTCTGTTCCTTCTACCAAGTCTTTGAAATCTGATAGTTTACATGTATAGCACACTTTAACCCAGACTAGCCTCATATCCTGTAATCAGGAGCCACATGTGGCTAGTGGTGACTGCACTGGACGGCGAGGCTGCAGACCTCTAGTTTTACCCAAGCAAGCAGAGTAGGTCCATACTTCTCTCCCTAAGAATCACATTCTCCCAATAGAGAAATCAGAAAGCATCTTCTCATATGGTACTAATTTAAATTCACATGCTGATAGTTTTTCAGCCCCTTCTACTTCAGCCTTCAGATTACTAAAAAGCAGACAAGCCAGGCTCAGTGGCTCATGCCTATAATCCCAGCACTTTGGGAGGCAGAAGCAGGTAGATCACATGAGGTCAGGAGTTTGAGACCAGGCTGGCCAACATGGTGAAACACCATCTCTACTAAAAATACAAACATTAGCTGGGCATGATGGCAGGTGCTTATAATCCCACCTACTCAATCAGGAGGCTGAGGTAGGATCACTTGAAACCAGGAGGCAGAGGTTGCAGTGAGTTGAGATTGTGCCACTGCACTGCAGCCTGGATAACAGAGTGAGACTCTGTCTCAAAAAAAAAAAAAAGGAAACAAGTTCCTGTGATGCACAACACACAACCATTTTAGTGATGCTCCCTAAACACTCAGCACAGGAGTCTGTGTATTTATAGGAAAAAATGACCAGATGACAATGAAAGAACTTCTAAGTGATAAGCTAGAGGGTGTCAAGGAATGACAGCAGTGGCATATGATGTTTTTAATGAAATGAACAACGTTAAAGCCACCATGTGGCTAAGCAGTGCTAAGGAAAAGCAGCACTTAGCCCAGTACTAGCCAGAAAGGCAGGACAGGAGAGGCAGGGAGCACAGGCTTTCAGAGAGCAGATGTGCAAGAACCTCTCAACCCACAAGGGTCACAGGCTTAGCAGGTCTGTTGCACAGATAAATACCGCTGGCTGCACCAGCCATGACATTGCTTTGGGCAGTCTATGGCTGTATCTTCAAAGACAGAGCAAATATGAAAGAGAAGTGATGTGATTTTAGGGGGAGTGGAGGAAACTTTTTCCTTTTCTGTAGTCAGAAGAGGAACCAATTTAATACAAACTATATTTTTCCAAGTTTTCAATTTAAGGGGGTAATACACTTTTGGTGTAAGATATTGATAGAACTTTCATCGTGTATATTAACGTACTTTTCTCATGATCATTTGACTAACAAAGTTAATATAGGGTTTCTGAGTGGTAGATTCAAAACTCTACAAATTAAAAATTTAAGCAAAGAAACTGAAATTATTGTCTTAAGTCATCACAAGGAGACTAACTCAGCAAACACAAGAAACCCAAAGTCTAACAGAATCTGGGCCATTGACTCTAGTGGCAGGAACCCTTTGGCTGCCAGTCCCCAAGGTCACCCCGCTACACTCATATATGTTATGTTCACAATGAACATGGTGCCCAGAAGAGGCCCAAAATTATATCTGAAAAACTCTGACTAGACAATCCAAGGAAATGCATAAACCAGTCCAGAAAGACAAGCATTATGATTCACTTTGACCATGTTATTTGTTGAAGGAAAAGTTATATTTTCAATAGTGCAGAATAATGCAAAATCCAACAGAACTGGGCATCCACTGGTGGTGTAACCTTGCATATATTACTCAATGTATCTACGTTTCATGGCCAGGTGTGGGGCTCAGCTCTGTAATCTTAGCATTTTGGGAGACCGAGGTGGGTGGATCATTTGATGTCTGGAGTTCAAGACCAGCCTGGCCAACATGATGGAACCTTGTCTCTACTAAAAATACAAAAATTAGCTGGGTGTGGCAGCACACGCCTGTAATCCCAGCTACTTGGGAGGCTGAGGCAGCAGAATTGCTTGAATCCAGGAGACTGAGGTTGCAGTGAGCTGAGATTGCAGTACTGCACTGCAGCCAGGGCAACAGAGTGAGACTCCATCTCAAACAAACAAACAAACAAAAACCGAACTCCTCTAAGTTTCATCATCTATAAAATAGGACTGTCAACGCTGACTTTGCAGAAGGTTGGTGAAGGTTAGGTATTATGTATATAAAGTGCTTCATGTAGTGTCTGAAACAGTAGGTGTTTCACAAATAGTTGTATTAATCATAACAAGAGTAAATGATCTATTGATGTTTATTTCCTTATCATGACAAAGACATCATTGGAAAGAAGTTTTAATAAAAGTCAGTAAAACTAAAGGACACTACACAACTTCCTTTTTGAACCTAGGCATATACCAGGCATGCAAATGAGATTCATTTTCTCGGTCTTTGAAACCCTATGTGATTTTATGAAATTTCATTTTCCTGGTTTAATGAAACATGAAAAGAGATTGGCCTCAGATGCCTCTGCAAGTGACCTTGAAAAGTGTGCTGTTTTCACAACTTAGGTATTCACCCATGACAAATTTTGCATGTGAACAACAGGGCGGAGGTGTGGGGTAGTGAGAACGGAGTGAGAGGGGTAGACAACTTGTGTTTTTCTGTATCTATACGTGTATATGCTTTAAGTCTTTTTTTTTTTTTTTGAGACAGGATCTCTGTCTGTCACCCAGGGTGGCATGACTTCAGCTCAGTGCGGTCTCAAATCTCCTGAGCTCAAGCAATTATCCCACCTCAGCCTCCCAACTAGTTGGGACTATAGGCTCTCACCACCATGCCAAGCTAATTTTTTATTTTTCCTGAAGACAAAGTCTCACTATATTGCCCAGGCTGGTCAGAACTCCCGGACTCAAGCGATCCTCCCGCCTTGGCCTCCCACACTGCTGCAAGGACAGGCATGAGCCACTCACTGCACCTTGTCTGCTTTAAGTCTTAATGTACAAAGATTTCCTTCCCCATGGTCTCAAAAGAACCCTCTCAAACTACCAGAGATTCCTTTGGTAATGAAGAAAAGTTGACATCTGAACAGCAGGGCGGGGGCAGGGGAGTAGTGAGAATGAAGTAAGGAGGGTAGACAATGTGTGTTTTTCTGTATCTGTATGTGTATATGCTTTAAGACTTTTTTTTCTTTTTGGGACAGAGTCTCACTCTGTCACATAGGGTAAAATAATCCAACAGAACTGAGCATTGGTGGTGTAACCTTGCATATGTGCATATGAAAAACTCGTTCGCACTAAAAAAAAATAATATTATGATTTTTTTTCCTTATAGCAGTTCCTTCCATTTTAAGAGGGGGTGTTCCCTAAAAAGATACCTCAAAGAAAAATCTCTTGAGGTCTAACAAATGCAAACATAATTGCTATAAATATATTGATACAAGAACTTTGTGTTCTGGTAGTGGAATATTAGGCATCAATAACAATAAAAAAGATAGAAACCTTTCTTAATACCCCTCAAATCAAACCCCACAGGTGACTTTTTACTACAGCTTCAGGTCAGTCTGGTTTCAAGTAAGAGATTTCCTTACAGCTATGCAACTCCATGGTGAATGCTGTGTGTGTGTGTGGACTTCAAGTGGATATACTGCACTATTAGATTCTCAGTAACATTTAGGATTCATCTGCCAAACTGGAACTTGCACCTGCTTTGCTTGTGACTAGTGTGAAATTGTCAAAGCAAGCCAGGAGCTATTCTACCAACACACTCACAGAAGAAACGTGGCTAAGTTTACCTTTCTTTGGTCTGTGTTTCGCTGGCAGGGACTCCTTTCTTTCCATTGCTGCTTCTCTTTCTTTCCATCGTCGGATCTGTTCCTCTCTCATCTTGAAGAACAGGATCTGTTTCTGTTCTTCGCTGAGCTCTGCCAGTAGATCAGGATCTATGTACATCTCTGACAGTATCTGTTTCAGCATTTTTTTTCAGTTCTGGAGTCTTTTATATCTGTGGCAAAAGTTCCTGAAACTGGCCTCCAGGTGTGCCTCCACCTGTGCTGGCACTTGGGCGTGTCCACGAACCTTCCCAAATGGCTCACGATCCTGGCTGACCGGGACAATAATTCAGCAAACTGGCTCCTGAGACCTGGCACCAAATATCCTGTCCAAAATGCTGTCCAATGAACCTGCAAAGAGAAAGAGCCCAGATTCAGGCAGTGTGTTAAAATGTGTGGACACTGGCTAGGACAGGTTTTAAAAGAAAAGCTTAGAGGAAATACAGTATCACTTTCCATTTCAGGGGGAAAAGAGAAGAAGAAAACCTGAGGCACGCTTTGTTAAGAGTTTGTATAACCTCTAACCCATAATTTCTAAAGATACTTTATCAAAAAAAAAAAAAAGAAAATAACCCCTAACTTTATACAGGTCAATCTCAGGGAAACAAAAAAGTTCACAGACGTTTGTCCTGCTCCCAACTAAGCAAACTTATTATTATCCCAATTATCCCAGAGCCTAACAAACCACCAGCTGTGTGGCTGAAAAAAGAAAGAAAGAAAAGAAAAAGGTCCCAGGAAGAAATTAAAAGGCTCTTTGCAAACTACCTATTTCAAAAGAAAATATCATTTTTGAGATGTCACAGAGTAACTTACCCCAAACCAAACCAAAATAGAGCCAAGGAAGAAAAAGGAAAAAATAAAAACTAGACCACTAGGCAATTTCTGTCATTTCCTTAAAACGTGGCACTAAATAAACATAATTTTGTACTTTCGTCTTCACAAAAGGATAATGTAATTCCCAGACAACCTACGAGGGCCGTGAAAATCGGGGCAGGTGCAAGACAGGACATTCATCTACACACTGGAAGGTCACCACGTTTTAGGTGTGCTTTTTCCGGATAATCTATTTCAATAAGATATAAACTGACAGACATGAAGAGGTCATTAGGTACATAACAAAGGATCCTTCAATTATATGAGTTTACTATATGGTTCCTTGAAAGAGAAGCTATAAATGGAGCATGAACAGTGGCTTCCCAGAGGTTCTCCTGGGGTTAGAAATCCTACTGAGGTTTCATTCTGCTTTCCACATTTCTATTTGGTTGTCTTAAAACTATTACCAAACTGTCATACTTTTTTTCTCTCTCCCTTTTTTATAAAAAATAATTTCTAAGTCTCACAAACCATCATACTTTTATAATCAGAAGAAAACTATGTAAATATTTCCATTCTGGAAAACAAAAGACTTTGGATTTCAGGTAGTAAGACTAAAAAAAAAACTTACTAAAACTTTTTCGGAGTCACCTGTGTTCTAAGAAATTGACCAATAATTTGCCACTTATAGTAACACCTCAATAATCTCACCACCTTGCCACGTGCTCTCAAATATCTTGTTTCTCCATACTATGTTCAAACACTCTTAAACTTCAGACAAGTCACTTAACCACACTGTGACCACAGTAGTGTCGGTTTCTCTTATTTCCTTCACCTTGTCATTGATACGGCTAGATGTGTAATGTTCCTCTCACCACCTGGGAGCCTCTTTCAGCTTCCCCTCTTCCCCCTCTTCCTTGCAAAGTTGTTTCTTGACTTAACACCAGTCTTTGAGACAAGCAGACTCAACAGCCAGGCTATCCCAGAGCAGTGTGGATACGCAGCACTTAGATTCGCTGACTATTCATTGTGAAGCCAGAGCCTTGATGAAATTACAACTATCCCTACTGACTACCACCGATAATCTCAGCAGCATTCAACTACCAGAATCGAAATGGAACCAAATATTAAGAGAAAAATGTTAAAGGATTAAAAGTAATGTCATACCCCTCCCAGGTTCCCTTTGTCAACTTTGTATGTTGCGCTGAGATACCCTCAAAGGCTTGAACGGCCAAAAAAATGAATGTCTTGTAATGATTTCTTGACTTTCTGTTTCTAGCAGCTTCTGAAAGGGTGGAGCCAATGAAATCCACAGGCTCCGCGATAAAGTGGTAAGAAATGAAAGGGAATGACTCCTTGACATTCCAGTAAATATCCCTATGTTGCAATGGTGGACTTTCGCAGAAATCAAACACGGCACAAAATGAACAGTTCAGTGAGGTTTGAGACTTCTGCTCTGTTCCCCATTTTGAACACAGTGAATCCTATTCAAGGTGTGGGCAGAACCTAAAATCTAAAACTCTTAACAGGCCAAAGTCACATTCCTCCTCTCTCCCCCTACCCCTTGCATATTCCTGATAACACAGCTAACACTTCTTGTACTGGGCACCATCTTTTTTTGTTTGTTTGTTTGTTTTTTGGTTTTTGGGTTTTTTTAAGACGGAGTTTCACTCTAGTTGCTCAGGCTGGAGTGCAATCGCACGATCTCAGCTTACCACAACCTCTGCCTCCCGGGTTCAAGCAATTCTCCTGCCTCAGCCTCCCAAGTAACTAGGACTACAAGCATACACAACCATGCCAAGCTAATTTTGTATTTTTAGTAGAGAAGGGGGTTTCTCCATGTTAGTCAGGTTGGTCTCGAACTCCTGACCTCAGGTGATCCGCCTGCCTCAGCCTCCCAAAGTGCTGGGATTACAGGCATGAGCCACTTCATTCTCACAATAACCCTTTGAGTCCAGTCCATCACTATGCCCATTTTACAATTAGGAAGATAGAGCACAGGTCAGCCGCTGGTAAGTGTCAGAGCTGGGCAGTTCACCTCTAAGTCTGCTTCACTATAATCCACAACACAGAGGCCTTTTTGTGAGTTTGTGTTCCCAGAATCAGAACAGCAGGATGTGGTGCCATGTATGAAATTTCAGACTGAAAGCCAGCAAATTCCTGCAGCCACAGAAATGCTGAACTGATGGTACTAGACACAGGGCAGAAGCCTCCTCCTGATCAATTGTAGCTAAGCTTAAGGGAGGCCAGGTATGAACACACCCCAGCCAGGAAGGACAGCAAGGAACCGACTGTCACACTGGCCCAGGTGTGGACACCGTTTACCCACTTATTCGCCAGCCACTTAGTCCTCTCCTTCTCCCTTTGCACTTAGTCATCCACTTCATCTCCACAATTTCCCCTTCCAAACAAACACTAAGAACAGTGCAAACAGCACAGCCTCTCACATGTGCAAGGAAGTTCACAGCACCTCTGTGATGAAATGCTCATATCATTTCCAGTTTATGTTGTTTTGTTTTGCCTTTTATAGCAAATGTGGTTTTCTAACATTCAAGCTAACTAGTTCATCTTGAAGGAAAGACACCGGCTTCCTTGTGCCTCCAAGAATACTCGGGGGACCCAGCCCACAACTATCTGTGGTCAGGCTGTTGACTATGTGGCTATTCTGCGGCTGCTGAATGATGCTGGTATAAATTCCCTCTCCTCCTCACCCCCTAATTCCCATCCCCTAACTCCCACCCCAAGCCTTTCTCAGACCCCAACTCAAGCTCAGCACAGTGCATCCAAGACACCCAGAGGCAATTCAGCCTCCACTCCCAGCTCTGCCTCTATTGAGCAGCGTGACTCTAGGCTGGCACCTCGCCTTCTTGGGACTCAGTTTCCTCATCTGTGAAATGAGAGCCAGGTCAGTCTGTGACTCCTCATAATCTGTGGTTTATGTGACATAATCTACTGTGAAGTGGAAGAGCCTGGTAGCGCCAGAGTAGAAGAAATAGAAATGAGGAAATTAACTAACCGGGTTTTCCCACTTTCACTCTCTGACAAGGACAAATAATCACTGCTGATACTGATTCAAACTCAAAGGACTTTCCCATAATATATCAAGTGTAGCAAACCTCCAGTTAGTCAAGATCCAATAAAGGAAAAGCTCAGCTAACACAATACCATTCTTGAGAGAAAAAGATAAGCAACAAGCCCACACCTGCTATTTATTCTAAACACGAATTGCTAAAGGGTGAGAGAATCAGCTGTTTTCCACGATACACCTTCACACTGTTCTACAATACAACTTTTGGATAACTCGGAGACCTAAACAAAATAAAAATTTTAAAAGGCCTAAGATACAGCCTAAATCATAAAAATAGAAGACCAGGCACAGTGGCTCCACCTGTAATCCCAACACTTGGGGAGGTGGAGGTGGGTAGATTGCTTGAGTGCAGAAGTTTGAGACCAGCTTGGGTAACGTGGCAAAACCCTGTCTCTACATAAAATAGAAAAATTAGCCAGGTGTGGTGGCCCGCACCTATAGTCCTAGCTACTTGGGAGGCTGAAGTGGAAGGATTGCTTGAGCTGCAGACTTTGAGGCTGCAGTGAGCCGAGATCATACACTGCACTGCAGCCTGGGTGACAGAACAAGACCTTGTCTCAAAAATTAGAAATATTATGGTGCAAAAGTATTGCAGTTTTTATGGCCCAAAAAAAGTAACTCTGTTTTTTTTTGCCATAAAAACTGCAATTTACAGCCGGGCACAGTAGCTCACGCCTGTAATCCCAGCACTTTGGGAGGCCGAAGCAGGCGGATCACAAACTCTGGAATTCAAGACCAGCTGGCCCCGTCTCTACTAAAAATACAAAAATTAGCCAGGCGTGGTGGCACGTGCCTGTAATCCCAGCTACTTGGGAGGCTGAGGCAGGAGAATGGCTTGAACCTGGACCCGGGAGCCGGAGGCTGCAGTGAGTCAAGATCACGCCGTTGCATTCCAGGCTGGGCTAAAAAGAGCGAGACTGCATCTCAAAAACAAACAAACAAAAACAAAACAACAACAATGAAAAAACGCAACTACTTTTGTGCCGACCTAATAAAATAAAAAATAACTAAAAGTATTGTAGTACCGACAGTGTAACTCTAACATTAACAATACCATTTGAATTCTAATTCCTTTAAAACGGCCAGCCCTGTGGTCCAACTTTCTTATTGAGACTTTATCTTATTCATCTACCAGCAAAAGGGCTGTTTTTGACCGTGAAACAAATTATCAGAGATGACAGCAATTTGGCAAATTTTGTAAATAAATACTATTCTTTAGAAATTTGAGTTTACTGTACACGCAGATTTAGTATACCTAGAAAATTCCAATCTTATGCCAAATCTGTGCCCCTGTATACTTTCCACTTATTTATTCACTAAAAATAATGGTCCCCAAGTCGTTGTTTCTATTAAAACAGCAGTCAAACAGAAGCCTTTTTCGGCAATGAGGAGCATCTGTTTGAAAGGGGGAGGTTCCGCGCTTGCTGCTTCTCTAAGCTTCCTGGGAAGGGAGAGACAACTCAGAAAAGCTACAAACTGTGGCTCCTCCCGGGGCCCGTGACCCCCGAGTCCAGCAGTGGGCAGGGGCGCCCTTGGTTGAGCCCACTGGGCACTAGGTCTGGGTCTGAGACCCAGGGAGGCGGCGCTGCACGTGCCTCCGCGCGCGCCCGACCCCACATGGGGGCGCCCCTGGGTGCCGGCACGCAGGGAACGCGCTGAGGGGTGCTGCGCCGGCTGCCAGTTTCCCGGGACTTTCCTCTTGGACGATCTCCGGGCGCAGGACGGGGCTGTGCTCCTGCCGGGAGTCTAGAAACTCCAGGCCAGCCTGGATCCTCTCGGGGCCTGCACTCCCCGCGGGTGGAAACACGCGCCGCGAGTCCTCGCCCGAGCCCAGAACTTCCCCCAAAGTGGCCTCGGCCCCGGCAGAGCCTCCCCCTCGGAGCTCAGCCCGCTACCCCCTGAAGTCCCTGGACTCCGGGGGCCGCCACTCACCCAGCCAGCGGCTCCAGACACCGGACACCGGACACCGGACACCCGCCGCGGCCGCGCTAGGCGCCCAGCCCCGCACCTGAGCCCGCCCCGTGCGCCGTGGAGGGGTGGAGGCGGGGTGAGGCTTCCGCCCGCTCTGGTTCCTGCGCCTCCCAGGTACCCCTGCAAGCCCGGAGGAAATTCCCCTCTCCCCAAAGCCTCTCCCCACCTCCAGCACCTACCAGTGCTGGGCGCGCCTGGGCGAGGTGGCCGGATCGCCCGCCACATCCACTTGACTGCCAGAAGCCGTCGGGGAAGGGAGGGAGGGGAAGGCAGAGGCGCCCCGAGCGGCGCAGGCGGGCTGGGCAAACACTCCGGCCGCGACGCCAAACAGCCCCCGCAGCCCGCCCGCCCGCGCCGCCTGCCGCGCCCACATGCTAGGGTGACTGACCGGGCGCGATGGCGGCCCCACCCGGGCGCCCGGAGGCTCTCCAGGGCCACTTGCCGGCGAGGCCGCCTGGCCCGCGCGCTGTCCTCCAGCTGCGGTGGTCGGGGTAGCCCTGCTCCTCTCCTCTCTTAGTTCAGGGGACTGGGGTCTGCAGTCTGTGATCTCTTGGGGACTGCGGGACTTAGATTAAATCAGCAGGCCTGGCCCTTTCTGGGAGTTCTGAGTCCCTCCTGAGGTGGAGGGTAGGAGGGTGCCCTGGCCCCACTTGTTAACTCTGCTTGGGTGCTTCAGGACAAGCCGGCTCTAGAGCTTACTTTTTTTTCCTTTTGTTGACGTTAGGTAAATGATCAAACTCTCTGGCACTTGTGCTTCAAGGTGTGGCTTTACAGGGCAAGATGACGGAGAAAGGCTGGAAAGAAGGAGACCGTAGTCAACATAGATGGGGAGAAAATGGAAGAAAACTGGAGGGAAAGTCAAGATCATAGGAGCCTTGTGGATTGCATAAGAACAGGTTGGGGTGGTGGCCGAAGACATCGGGGGGAGCTGGCAGCCCACCATTAGAGGAAATCTTGGAGGAGAATTCAGCAGAAGCAGAGTGGAAAGGCATTTCCACTGGAGGGCATTTTCCATCCTCAAGGAGCCTGTGGAAGAAAACCGCTTGCTCTGGCGAACCCCAGATTTTGTGTATTGGGGACTTAGTGTCATGTAATAAACAGTAATCACCAGTTGTCCTCTCCACAGCCTACCTGACCTCTTCAGGAGCCTGACCTGCTGGGTTCAAACACAAAATGTCATTCCCCGCCTCTCCCAACTGCAGAAGATATGGCCGAGTTACATCAAGTCTCGGGGCAGGCAGCATTGTCAGGAAAGGACACCCAGCTATGTAGGAACCATCCCAGGGATCCCGTCAGAGAGGAATTGCTGGTCTAAGTCTTAGTCCTGCTGCGGATTAAATGCTAACCTATGGGGTGCTTTAGGCTGAAGTGGGATTGGCCCCTGGAAAGCTGCTATGGCCAGATCAAAATGAATCCTAGCCCTGCATGGATGGGTGGGTTGAAGAACTATACAGGGTGGTTTATCCTTTAGGAAAAATCCCACAGGACACTGTGACGGCCAGTTACCTTCCTCACACCCAGTCTCTCTTCAGCTCCTGACCAGTCCTTCCTTATAATAGCTCTGTCACTGTGCTACTAATCTCTGTACCTCAGTTTCCCCCTCTGGATAAAGAGTGCCTGCCTCCTTACATTGTTAAGAGGGTTAAATGAGATACTGCATGCAAAGAGATGAGAACAGCTCTTGGCATGTGGTGAGTGTTCAAACACATTCGCTCAGATCAGTTCATACCACGTTATGGTACTGTACTTCCAAGTTGCTGCCATCTCACCCGAGGCTAGGGGCTCTGCCCAGCATGCTACCTAGACTCCAAGTCATTCCCAGGGATTCCATCCTCCTGCTATTCATACCCTGGAGTAGCTCCTGCCTACTTTATAAGAGTTGGTCTGCTTGACAAACAGAACGTGGCAGAAGTGATGATAGTATGCCCCTTCGGAGATTAAGTTAGGAAACACCTTGGAGCTCTTATCTTGAAAGAATGTTAACAGCCCAAATGAATGCGCACCATACCCAAATAGCACAATCCACGCAGAACCCAGACTCTCTTCCCTGTTCCCTCATCTGCCCCTTTCCATCCTTCTTGTCTCATGCCTCTTTCCTGTATTTGCCATGATCTCTTCTTCTCTTATTTCTATAGTTTCTTCTCCATCCTCTTCACTTGGTCTCCCCTCTCCTCTACCACCTTCTCTTTTTGTTCCCTTTCTCCTGACTCCTGGAATTTCCACTTTTAATTGGTATGGTCTGGAAGATAAAACATACATGTTTTCCCCTTAATTTCAAAAGTAGACAATAATTGTTTTTTTTCAGATGGAGTTTCACTCTTTTTGCCCAGGCTGGAGTGTAGTGGCCCAATCTTGGCTCACTGCAACCTCTGCCTCCTGGGTTCAAGTGATTCTCCTGCCTCACCCTCAAGAGGAGCTGGGATTACAGGTGCCTGCCACGACGCCTGGCTAATTTTGTTTTTTTGTTTTTTTTTTTTTTTAAGTAGAGACAAGTTTTCACCATGTTGGCCAGGCTGGTCTGAAATTCCTTATCTCAGGTGATCCGCCCACCTTGGCCCCCACAAAGTGCTGGGATTATAGGCATGAGCCACTGCGCCCGTCCAAAAATGTTTTATAATGCTCTAAAAAAAATTGGGTAGCCTATTACTTGTGGGGCCCTCAGTTATTTTTTCCCTCTCTTTGGGCCAGTACTCTCAGAAGAAAACATTTTCCCCTCCATGATCTAGAATGTGTCATGGAGAGGAATGTGGAGAGGACTGCTGACAGGGGCTGGCCACTGGTGAGTCATAGATGTCGAAGATGGTGGCACCAACATGTGCGTTCAGGAATGCTCTGCTGCAGCGTTCACTGCCAGCATTCAAAGAGAAAAGCTAAATGTCTATTTATTGGTAGCTAAAATTTTCAACTTGTCGTTTATTTGTAGTAATGATTACCATGAAACAAATAGCTTGCAGTTAAATGGATGTGTTCCTTGCCCTTCCATTTAGAATGTTGCTTAGGGGCCCTGCTGCCCAGGGCTGTCAAGTAAAATGGCATAGCATGGCACCTGTACAACTCTGGGTGAGCAGGGGGCAAGCACAGAGATCACTATGTGTAAGGCACCCCCTGGAGCTGTGCAACACTGCCAGCCCTATTGATACCAGAAAGACAGGAGAAGCCACTTTGCACTTTTTCTACGTTAAAGATTAATCCTTATTTAAGTTCTACAGACAATGAAAATTACCTTCATATGTTTTCTTTATTAAATAGGATATTTTCCCTGTCCTGTTTTATGATCAGTATCAGAAACCTAAACCACTTTTTTAACTGTTAAAGCAGTTAGACACTTGTTCCACAATGAACGTCAAGTACATATGGGAGAAAAATACGAAAACATTTAAACTTTTATAAAAACTGATCAAATCTCAAAATAAGTCTCAATCAGTTTATCGATAATTAAAAGTATATTGAGTCTGCTATGTTTTAGCCTTCTGCGAGCAATTGGGTTTGATTTTGAACTAATTTCTATGTAACGTTGTGTGAGCCTTTATTTCTTCATCTTCATAAACAGATGTTATTGGTCTTTACAGCCATCTGAAATTACATTACTGTGATTTTTAATGTTTTTCCAAGAGTTACCTTTATGGAATTGTTTCTTTCTTCCTTTTCTTTTCTTTTTTTTTCTTTTTTTAGATGGTGTCTCGCTCTGTCACCCAGGCTGGAGTGCAGAGAGGCGATCTCAGCTCACTGCAACCTCCGTGTCAAGCAATTCTCCTGCCTCAGCCTCGTGAGTAGCTGGGATTACAGGTACCCACCACCACACCCAGGTAATTTTGTGTGTGCGTGTGTGTGTGTTTTTGGTAGAGATGGGGTTTCGCCATGTTAGCCATCCTGGTCTTGAACTCCTGACCTTAGATGATCCACCTGCCTTGGCTTCCCAAAGTGCTCGGATTACAGGTGTAAGCCACTGTACCCAGTGAATTATTTCTTTAAGATCCACACTCTCAGTTACCAAGTAGACATTCCTGGTTTTTTAAATTTCTGTAATACAGTGACAAGTAGCCCATGGCTCAGAGAACTGCTGACCTAAAACTTATGGGTAGAATTGGACAGCCACTATCCAAATGATATGGGATCTCTGCAGTGGCCTGTGGTAACCAGTGCTTTTTTACAGGTCAAAGCTCTGGGAGAGGAACAGAAGCAAATTTTTTCTA
This sequence comes from Plecturocebus donacophilus, assembly GCA_004027715.1. Taxonomy (NCBI): domain Eukaryota; kingdom Metazoa; phylum Chordata; class Mammalia; order Primates; family Pitheciidae; genus Plecturocebus; species Plecturocebus donacophilus. The sequence goes on along the minus strand of PVKP010018485.1, from coordinate 16,876 downwards.
GTATTCTGGTGTTCCCTGGATCTTCTCAGGCAGTTTTGAGTATGTCTACTAGACTCATCAAATCAAATCTCATCTCTTTCTTCAACCAGATTCAGCAATGGGTTTCCATTTCCTAGCTTCTCTTACATGTAATCTTTGCAAAAAGTGCACGGATCCCTTTTAGTTTTATAAGAGATGTTCTTCAAGTGAGTGCAACAGTTCTCAAGTACATATTAAAATAACCCAGGGAGATTTTCTTCGTAACATTTGCCTCTTTGTCTACTCCTCAAAGGAGTTATTTAATTGGGATGGGATGGAGCACAGATATCAGCATGTTTTCAAAGCATCCAAGGGGATACTAATGTGTGACCAAGGTTGAGAATCACTAAAATATATGGAAATAAAGTTAATTGGTTATAAGGAATGTTGAAAAAGTAGTCATGGCACTTTCTGGATTTTACTGAAACATCCATAAGTCTAGATATTCATCTTCTTGGTTCCGATCTTTGAGTGAGTTCCTAAACTTTGTCTGGCATGGACTTTCCTACCAAACATGGTCTGTCATTTAATAGGATAGGAATGAAATGAGATGCGTAAGATAACGGTGTCTGGCTTATTATGGGATGTCCAATACAAGTTTTGCTTCTTTTCTTACTTTCTTTTTTCTGAGATGGAGTCTTGCTCTGCTGCCCAGGCTGGAGTGCAATGGCATGAGTCTCAGCTCACTGCAACCTCCATCTCCTGGGTTTATGTGATTCTCCTGCCTCAGCCTCGCAAGTAGCTGGGATTACAGGTACTTGCCACCACACCTGGCTAATTTTTGTATTTTTAGTCGAGATGGGGTTTCACCACGTTGGCCAGGCTGGTCTCAAACTCCTGACCTCATGATCCACCTGCCTCAGCCTCCCAAAGTGCTGGGATTACAGGCATGCCATTTCTTCCTTTCACTTCTTCCTGGTTCCAAAACCCCCAAAGTTCCCTCTGGCCCTTTAGTTGAGGAAAGCATTTCCCTCTTGGGCACCAAAGACTTGCCCACTCCCACACACACCCCATGCCTGGCTCCAAGGGTCCTCCAGATTTCTTTAACCGGAAGTTGAAATTCATTCTGCCCTTGAGCAAAGTAAGACATTTTCCCTCTTCCTCTATGTGTATGTGTGAATAAGAGCCAGCTTATGGCCTCTTCTATAAGTGCCATTGTGTGAATTTGAAACAGAAGTGGTTTCTACTGGTGTGTTGGTATTTTAAGGACAATTAAATGTGTACAACACCGAGTATAGCTTCTAGTGGAAGGGCATGGCCCATTCATGACAGATCATCTTATACAAATAGAGAAATATGAAAGAGGGTACTCCCAGAACCCTTTGGAGAAAGGGCTCTAGATTCACATAGAAATCATACAGTCACCCTCCCCAACCCTCGCTGGGAATAAGCATTGCATTTTTACAAATCCGCATTAAAAGATAACAATTCACACAGGTTTTAGGGTTAGAAGGAGGAATCTAAACATTATCTGGACTTATTTTCTAGCTGAAATAAAATGGAGGTAAAAGAAGGTTAAACATCACAGAACTAGTCAGTGGCATAGAGAATTAAAACAAAGACTTTCCCATGCGCAATCTTTACCTAGTTATTACACTGCATTAGGTTAACTAGCTCATTTACCTTACTGAATTTGGGAGTCATAGTGAAGCAAGCCACCATCTGGTCTCTCTCCTAACAGAGAGCACCTACGTCTCTTGATGGAGAGCAGATGGGAGCTACCTCCAGAGCTGCATGGGTTTGAGGCCAGCTGGGTGTACAGGGCTCGACAGCAGTTTCTACTCTCAGTCCTGGGCTCAGGGTTGAAGACCTGCAAATCACACACAAGCTTTTGAGCCCTGTCTGAAGAAACCAAAGCGACTCCTCTTTTTTTTTTTTTAAGACAGAGTTTTACTCTATCGCCCAGGCTGGAGTGCAGTAGCTTGATCCCTGTTCACTGCGCCCTCCACCTCCCAGGCTCAAACAATCCTCCCAAGTAGTCAGGAGCATAGGCATGTGCCACCACACCTGGCTAAGTTTTATTTTTTTGTGGAGATGGGGTTTTACCATGTTAGCCAGCCTGGTCTCGAACTCCTAGGCTCAAACGATCCTCCCGCCACAGCCTCCCAGAGCAGTGGGGTTACAGGCGTGGACCACCGTGCCCAGCGTGTGTCTCATCTTAAGTATAATAGGCAGGTATTGATGGAATAAGCAGGTATTGATGGAACAACCAAACAATCCAAGTGAGTTTTTTAGATCAAATTCTGACCCAGAGAGGAAACATAAAGAAAAAAGGAAAAAGAAAATGAGAAGAGACAGAGGAATCAATACCAGAAGGATAAAAAGAATGGAGGAGATTTTTAAAAAGAAATATGTAATACAGTTGATTTTATAAGTGAGCTTCACTTTGGTACGTTCCTGTAGAGTCTCAAATCCACACTTCTTTCTAATAGAGAAATGGTTCACACTAGAGAGAAAGGAAGAATGCATCTGGGGTTCAGAAATTATCTTGAGAGTCTTTAACGAAATGAGGAGAATAACTGCCCAATACTGAACTTAAAAGCATGAATTTTATTGTTAGTTTTGCTGTGTGGCAAGCAGCCTTTCCAAATTGTCTGAATAAAGTCTAATTAAATTCCCAGGAACAAAAGACTCAAATCTGACTTTTTTTTTTTTAGGCCTTATTTCCTAGTTAGATTCCAAGGAAGAAACGTGTCACTAAAGATTTAGATGATACTTAACACTCAGATATGTTTCTAGTCCTCTGAGTGAGCTATAAATGATAATGACACCATAAATCTGTGCAGATTAACTTTGCAAAGCACTTTCAGGCTATTACTTTATTCTGTCCTCATAATATGTTTGGTGCGGTAAGCCCTTGTGATCCTCAGTTGATACATTAGGACACTTGGGTACAGAAAATTTCAATGACTTACCTAGGTTTACATAGTAACTTGGGCAATGGGGGAACCAGGGCTGGGACTCAAGACCTCTAACATGCAGTCCAAGGCTCTTTCTGCTATGCCATGCTGCCCCCAGCAGGCCCTCATTTCCCCAGTTACATTGCATGTATCAGGAAGGCTGGAACTTAACCTCATTGTATTTCTGTTCCCAGAGCCTACCTCAGTGCATGGTATACAGTAAGTACTTAATATATGTTTGTTGAATAAATGAATGCATCTAAATTTCGGTTAGCCCAGAGAGAGCCAGTACCTCCCTGATAAACCTGGGTAAGCTCATTTTTGGAAATTAAGCCTAGGTGGCTTTGTAGCTTAATGGTCATCAATATGTTCTGTATGATATCTTAACCTCAGGCATGGTTCCTGTAACTTGAGTGTTCTCAGATGAGATGCTATTCTGTAAGAAAGGAGGAGGTGACGTCATGGAGATCATATTATTATCCTGTCACAGAATCACATGCTTTTATTTTATTTTGTTTTTGAGACTGAGCCTCAATCTGTTGCCCAGGCTGGTGTGCAGTGGCACAGTCTTGGCTCACTGCAACCTCTGCCTCCTGGGTTCAAGGGATTCTCATGCCTCAGCCTCCTGAGTAGCTTGGACTACAGGTGTGTGCCACCACACCTGGCTAATTTTTTTATTTTTAGTAGAGATAGGGATTCACTATGTTGGCCAGGCTGATCATGAACTCCTGACCTCAGATGATCTGCCTGCCTTGGCCTCCCATAGTGCTGGGATTACAGGCGTGAGCCACCACACCCAGCCTGAGCCACCATGTCAGGGCTATTTTTATTTTCTCTTAAAGTTTTATTATTTTTCAAATTATTCATTACATGCAGTGATATATATCTTTTGTCCCTAAAATGTGAGTTATACCAATTTGAGTAACTGTTGTTTTGAACTATAGCCTTTCTAGATTATTATTTACATGAGACATCTTACAATTTTAGTATTACATCATCTTGAATTATTATTATTCAATCATTTCATCATTCTTGATTCCCCAGCTAGATTGTAAATTACTTTAGACCAAGACTTGTGTATTTATTTTGTTTATTGTATATTCCCCTCGTGTCTAATGAAGGACTGACTGTACAAAGATGAACTTCTGAGTGTCTAAATCAAAGAATGCAGAATTCTCTTGACACAGCTCTTAGTGTAGTTTGAAAATGTTGGTAAGGTAATTTTCTTTTTAGTTTGTCTTTATCCAATTTAACAAATACTGTAGTTGGAATGGATTTGTTTTATTAAATTCTTCATAGTCTTTCCTAAGAGTCATATATATATATATATATATATATATATATATATATAAATACACACACACACACACACACACACACACACACACATATATACACATACATAGTTTTGTTTTGTTTGAGACCGAGTCTCACTCCCGTTTCCCAGGCTGTAGTGCAGTGGTGCAATCTAGGCTCACTGAAGCCTCAACATCCCAAGCTCAGATGTTCCTTCCACCTCAGCCTCCCAAGTAGCTGGGACCACAGGCGTGTGCCAATATCCCCAGCTAATTTTTTATATTTTTTGTAGCGACGGGGTTTCACCGTGTTGCCCAGGCTGCTCTGGAACTCATGGGCCCAATAGATCTACCCACTTTGGCCTCCCAAAGTGCTGGGATTACAGGCATGAGCCACTGTGCCTGCCAATAGTTATATATTTTTATAATGGGAGTTTTTTTCCTAGGTCAAAAAAATACAGACAGAATTGAGGGTGCTACCTCTAGGATGTTTAAGAAGCCACGCATGTCTCTTCTCTTCCTTCTCTTCCTGCATTTCTTCTCTTCTTGCTTTTCATGTCTTCCTCCCCACATGGCATGCTTGGAACACACAGGGGTGTAGTTTCCATGGATAAAGTGGAAGAAAAATGAATGATTGCTTCTGCTTGTTCATCAAACATGTGGTAAACCTCTGTCATTGCTGGGGGAAAATGAAGGGAAACAGTCCCTGATGGCAGTGAGCATAATACCTAAAAGGGGAAAATGTCATGAATGAAAATAATTATAATGCTTTAAATAAAGGAGTAGAAAGTATAAATGCCACAGAGGCCACAGGGACAAAGTTGTGGGCATTCAGAAGAGAGATTACATCAACTTGGAGGGATCCGCAGTGTTTTCATGGAGGATGTGGTATTTCAGATGGGTCTTTAAGAAGGAATCTGACATAGATAAGCAGAAATAAGACACAAAAGTATTCCAGGCGAAGAGATTTCTAAGAGCAAAGGCTTGGATGTAAGAAAGACGGCCTTATATAGAGAATTGTGATTCTAGGGTAGTGAAGGGGAGTTAGGGATAATACGGCCAGGGGGATTCTTTGAGACTAGACTGAAGTGAGGCAAGAATACAGAACCAAAATTATATACTTTTCTCATTGAGTATTGGTGAGCTTTTGGAGGGGAGTACTGTATTTTAGGAAGATAAATCTGGCAGTATCTGGACAAGGAGAGACTGAAGGCCTCCCTTCTTTTCTTTCTCCCTCCCTTCCTCTCTTCCTTCTTTCTTTCCTTCCTCCCTTCCTTTCTTCCTTTCTACCTTCCACTCTCTCTCCCTTCTTTCCTTCCTTCTTCCCTTCCTTACCCACTCCCTCCCTTCCTTCCATATTTCCTCTTTTCCTTCATTCTTTCCTTACTCCCTCCCTTCCTCGCTTCCTTTCTCCCTCCCACCCTTTCTTCCTACCTTCCTTCCTTCCTTATTTTCTTCCTGTTTTCTTTTTCATAGAATCATTTGAAAATTTGAGCCAATTTATTAGGATTAATCCCTCAAACCCTTTATTTGACAAATATAGAAAATGAAGACCAAGAAGAGCAATGACTTGTCAGGCTAATTGCGGGGACATTAAAGACTAGAATTCAGCTCTTCCAAGCATCATTCCAGTGAACTTTGCGCAGCAAATTACCTCCCTCTTCACGTCCTGTGCACACCTGACCTCCAGGTATCTCTGTTTATGTAAAATTATACATGTGAGGACTTCTCATCTAAGGTTTCATTTGGTTTTCCATGTTTCTAATTATTTTATTTGGCATTTCCTCTGCTTTTCAATACTGAGAATGATCCCTTGTTACTTCATAGTTTTGGAATAATTTCATTTCTATCATGTCTGCCATTAAATTAACTAGTGGAGACACTAAAGAGAAATGGCCCCAAACCTGATCTTGTAGCACTGAACCAGACATGTTCCCAAACCTATGTACCCTCTGGTTTATTATTAACTTGTATTTACCTTGTTTTAGCTGCTATTCTTACTGCAAGACTATGGTCTAATGCATGATAATTTGGGTTGGTTTTTATTTTTTCAGGGAAAAAAGTGATCAGTTTGCATCAAACAAACCTCAACTTGTAAGACTATAAGTAAATTCAAAGTAGCATTTTAAATTAATTTTATTTTTCATCAAGCCTAAGGGTATAACTTAAACAACAAAATGCCATATAGGAGCTAGACTTTTGAGTTCTTCTTTCTGCTGTGTCTTTTCTATGAGTCAGAATTTCCCAGTACGTAAGCCATTATGTGGAAATAGGTTAGGCATCTCTGGAAGCCACATCAACACTCTTAGCTTGTGCTACTGGATTTAAAGCAGGAAGTAACCTGGGTATTAGGACAGCAGGTCCCTGACAAGTCATATATTTATATACATATATATACATGTACGTATGGTTCAGGTTGAAAACAAAACAAAACAAAACCACCTTACTTATTACCTACCTCCTGAGTGCTCATGCTAGTTCCATGAGGTAGGTGCCTGTCACCCACAGTTTTCTTTGAGTTTCATCATCATCAACGCCATCATTTATATAGTTTGGATATTTGTCCCCTCCAATCTCATATTGAAATTTACCCAATGTTGGAGGTGGGGTCTGGGGAAGGTGTTTGGGTCATGGAGGTAGATTCCTCATGGCTTGGTGCTGTCCACATGATCCTGGGTTCTAAAGAGATCTGGTGGTTTGAAAGTGTGTGGCAACTCGCACCACCAAAATATCTCTCTTGCTACTGCTCTCATCATGTGACATGCAAGAGTCTGCACTACCTTCCACCATGACTAAAAGCTCCCTGAGGCCTCCCCAGAAGCCGAGCAGATGCTGGTGCCATGCTTCCCGTCTGGCCTGCAGTACTGTGAGTTAATTAAATCTCTTTTCTTTATAAATTGCCCAGTCTCAGGTATTTCTTTTTTTTTTTTTTCCTTTTTTTTTTTTTAATTGTATTTGAGCTCTGGGGTACGTGTGCATGTCCTGCATCCTGCAGGATTGTTGTATAGGTACATACATGCCATGGTGGTTTGCTGTCTCCATCCCCCCTACCCCCCGTTGCCTACATCAGGCATTTCTTCCAGTGTTATCCCTCCCCATCCTCCCCACCCCACCCTGCTGTCCCTCCCCTCCCCTCCAACCCCCTCACCTACCCACGTGAGTGTTGTTCCCTTTCCTGTGCCCAAGTGTTCTCACTGTTCATCACTCGCCTATGAGTGAAAACATGCGGTATTTAGTTTTCTCTTCTTGTGTTAGTTTGCTGAGAATGATGGTTTCCAGATTCATCCACGTCCCTACAAAGGTCATGAACTCATCGTTTTTTATGGCTGTGTAGTATTCCATGGTGTATATGTGTTACATTTTCTTTGTCCAGTCTATCATCGATGGGCATTTGGGTTGGTTCCAGGTCTTTGCTATCATAAACAGCACCACAGTGAACATACGTGTGCATGTGTCTTTATGACAGAATGATTTATAATCCTTTGGGTATATATCCAGTAACGGGATTGCTGAGTCAAATGGAATTTCTATTTCTAGATCCTCGAGGAATCGCCACACTGTCTTCCATAATGGTTGAACTAATTTACACTTCTACCAACAGTGTAAAAGTGTTCCTATTTCTCCACATCCTCTCCAGCATCTGTTGTCTCCAGATTTTTTAATGATTGCCATTCTAACTGGTGTGAGGTGGTATCTCGATGTGGTTTTGATTTGCATTTCTCTAATGACCAGTGATGATGAGCTTTTTTTCATGTTTGTCGGCTGTATATTTATCTTCTTTTGAAAAGCGTTTGTTCGTATTGTTCGCCCACTTTTGAATGGGTTTGTTTTTTTCTTGTAAATCTGCTTTAGTTCTTTGTAGATTCTGGATATTAGTCCTTCGTCTGATGGGTAGATTGCAAAAATTTTTTCCCATTCTCTTAGTTGCTAGTTTACTCTAATGATTGTTTCTTTTGCTGTGCAAAAGCTCTTAAGTTTAATTAGGTCCCATTTGTCTATTTTGGCTTTTGTTGCTATTGCTTTTGGTGTTTTAGTCATGAAGTCCTTGCCTGTTCCTATGTCCTGAATGGTTTTGCCTATGTTTTCTTCTAGGGTTTTTATGGTGTTAGTTCCTGTGTTTAAATCTTTAATCCACCTGGAGTTAATTTTTGTATAAGGTGTAAGGAAGGGGTCCAATTTCAGCTTCCTACATATGGCTAGCCAGTTTTCCCAACATGATTTATTAAACAGGGAATTGTTTCCCCATTGCTTGTTTTTGTCCAGTTTATCAAAGATCAGGTACTGGTACCAAAACAGAGATATAGACCAATGGAACAGAACAGAGGCCTCGGAAGCAATGCCACACATCAACAACCATCATGTATTTCTTTATAGCAACACAAGAATGGCCTAAGGCAATCATCATTATCGTCACTAGCCATAGTGTTCTCCTTGTTATCAATAACAACATTCTTGTTCAGACGCAAGTACATTTGAAGGGAATGAAAAGAATAAAGGGGAGCTATACCCAGAGTGATGTCAGGGAGTTTTCTTGGCTCATATGAGTCAATATCAACTCATAGGAAATAAAAGTTAGCTATTCTACCAGTTCTCCTTACTTCTTACTGTCTTTGGAAAATTGTGCTTGATGTTAAGTGCCACATTTTAAAACGACATTGATCTAAATGACTTCTTATGAGATCTGATTGGTTGAAAGTGTGTGGCTCCTCCCCCTGCCAACATCTCTCTCTCTCTTGCTACTCCTCCCACCACATGACATGGAAGTATTTGCTTTGCCTGCTGCCACGAGTAAACGCTCCAGAAAAAACAACCCAGTGTAATTTTTTTCCAGGAGAAGAATGAATGAGTAAAGTGAGGGGTTGTTAATGGAACTGAGGGTGTCTAGCATAAATGAAAGAAGGCTTGTGGGTATTTGGGGACATCTCCTGGTATCTGAAGGAGTCTTATGTGGATGTGGCTTAGTTCGTTTTCACTCTATAAATTCCTTGGACAAAGTTACGACATTGGAGATTTGAGACCATTTATTGCTCACCAAGCCTGTCTTCTCTCTTGGAGGCCATCATTACTTAGCAAATGAAGGACAAATGAGGACCCCACTGCCACATTCACCTTCTGCTGGCCCTGCACTGTGTTTTATCATCCTTAGCTATGAGTGTGCCTTCTTTCTAGACCTTTTCAGCCTCTATGAACCACTGCTGCTCCTGGTCTGTTATTATTGAACTCTTGCACTAAAGCTCCACGGTGCATTTGAGACCAGCAGGCTTTATCATTCATCTCCTTCACCCACTGCCATCTAATCAGTTCCCAAGCACTGTCCCCTCACTCATACCATCATCCTAAGAAATTTCATCATCTATTTTGATGGACAACTCATTCTATATCTTAGCTTAGAGGTTCCTGAGTTTATTTAATTCCAGAGACATTCTTTACTCCTCTAAATCTCTGCAAGACCTGGATCTTCTCTGCCTCTAAAATATAATATTTGAAGGTTGCAACTTCTGGAGACAACTTCTTATGCTCTCAGCTTTCTCATGAACTCACTTATACTATACTTGCTCTTTAACTGAAAGATATTTTTAAACCCCTGATTCTTCCCATTTTATTGGCTTATCAGTTCACTTCTGGCCTTCCCTTTTTCACTCCCCAGAATAGGACCTCCTTGGTTGATTTCTTACTGTCATTTTCAATTCTCTTTCTCACCTTCCTAATTCTTCTAGGAAAAGAAAATCATAAATCCATGAAGATAAAGCCTACTACAGATTCATGAATCTAACTTCAACTTGACCTTCAATACCAGACTCTTGGGTTTCCCATTAATTCTTTTGTTATCTCTGGATCAGATTCCTCTCCCAGTGATTTCATCAATGACTCTAACCCATTATCATTCTCTACATGGCCTCTCTCAACTTCAGCAGATGACTTTGCCTCCCTTCATGAGAAAATGGATGCCTTTACACATGGTTGCTGTATCAGTCGGCATTCTTCATAATAAACAACACAACCCAGTCTGCTGGTTGAAGGTCACAGTTGTTAAAGGAATCTCCAGGAAAGCTAGAAAACCAGCTTGGGGGCTACCAAGCCCCAACCATGCCAAGAGGGCTGCAGTGGTGAGCACCACTGCCAGAATCCAAAACCTTCCCTAGAACCATGCATTGCTGATGCTTAGAACTGGAAGCCAGAAGTTCTGTCCCTATTGTGTTCAAACAGATAAACACTTTTGCACTTCACTTGCCAAAATACAGTCTTCATGTGCCTACCTCCTCACATTGCTCCCTTCCAAGTCAGCATCTCATGCAGAAGCATCTGACCAATGGAAGGGAGCTCACATGCCTGCACTTTAGTGGCAAATGATGCCAGGACAATGAGTTATGGTTTCTACCTTGGGGAAGCAAAACTCGTAATGTAGAAAACTCTTCAAATATAGGAGGAGTGTTCAAGAGATACTTGGGAGCTGCAAACATGATAGATATCCCCCATAATCTCTTAGCTTCTCATTCCTCCACCTAAAACTTTATCTCCTGCATACCCATTCCTGCCTCCTTTCCTCTAATCACGATACCTTCTACTTTGAAGTTCATCCTCTTAATTTCTATGCTTAACTTCATTCTTTTCTGCTTTTGTGTCCTCTATCCTATCCTCTCATTACTATATTCTGAGTCTTTCTCCATTTTGACATTTCTTAGTTTATTAATATACTCAAGCTTCTCCTATCCTAAAAATCCCTCCCTAGACTCCCTCAGTCCACTCTCATCTGCTTCTCAAGTGAACTTCTTAAAGTAATAGAGTCAACTAACACTGTTTTATGTCTTCATCTACACTTTACCACCAACCTATTGTTATCAGATTCTAAACCATAATTCAGTGCCCCCAAACCTGCTCTCCACTGAAACTGCTCCTACTGGGGCAAACAAATGACCATTAGCTTGTCACATCTAATGAACATGGATTAATTCCTCTAACTCACAGTGCCTAGCTGATTGTTTTGACCCTGGAGATGATGCCTCTTTTTTTAAATGTACTTCTCCTTTAGCTCCTGTGAGTACCCACTTTCCTGGTCTTCTAAACTTTTCTAATCAGTCTTTAATGCTTCTTCTTGGAATGCTCATCTGCCTCTTTACCTTTAAAGGCTGGAGTTCCTAAGAGTATTAACCTCCCTTCTGACTCCTCTGATTATAACAACTCTACGAACTCTGCTTGGGTGACTTCATCTGCTCACCTTTTAAAAATCCGCTTGTATGTCAATGCCTCCTGTCTTTATCTTTAGTCGAGATCTCTTCCTTGAGATTGTGACTTGGATAACAAATGCCTGATGAATATGTTCACATGAGCACACTATCTGAGTGTCAACATAGCACAAACAGAATTCATATTTTCTCTCTTACTCTAATCTCTCTTAGTTGGTTACACTGACCAGCCCCTCAAGCTATTCTTGGCTTCCCCTCTCCTTCTCTACTTGTCATATCATGTCAGTTCTGACCAGGCTATGCAAATTCTAATGGCTAAATATTTCTTGAACTCTTCCCAGCCTCTACAGCCTTACTGTCATTGGACCAAGTTCTCATCATCTCTTTCTGAATTTCTTACTTGTATAGTCTCCCAACTGGCCTCCCTTCTTCTCATCTTATCCTCTCCAAATCCATCTTCCACAGAGCCACAAAAGAAATATGCCAAAAAAAAGAGTCAAGCCAGTTGTGTTTATAGCACCTCAAAATTCATCACTGAGAGAGTAAAGTCAAAGCTCTGTAACCCCAGTGCAAGTTCCTGTCTTTCTCTCCAGCTTCATCCTTTACTCTGTCTCTCATTTTTGGCTTCAAAACACTAAATAATGTATCCAGTTCCTTGCACCCCCATGCTATTTTTGGCTTCTCTGTCTTTGTACATACTGTCTCTTTTCCTTGAATCCTCTTTCCTTTCTACACTGCCTCCCTCACTCCACAAAGCAAAAACAAAACACGAGCTAACTCCTTTTCATCCTTTAATACTCAGCTCAGTCATCTGCTCCTCCACAAAGCCTTTCCTGACCTCTTTTCTCCTCCCCTGTAGAGAAATCCTCCCTTTTGAGAGTTCCCATAATACCTCTTATGTATTCTTTAAAGTACTTACTCAATATTTTGTAACATCAAGTTAAAATAGGTCTTTATGCCGTATTAGGCTGTAAATGTCTTTTTTTAATGGAATGATTTATTATATTATTTTAACAATTGATGCTTAAGAGATTTACATATTTTCTAGGTATCTATGATAATTCAATACATTCCTATGTAATTTATAAATATCAAATCAGCATAACTGGATTATTCATCACCTTAAGTATTTGCCTTTTCTTTATGTTAGGAATACTTGAATTAAGACTAAACTTCTTACGGGCAAAATTTGTTTCATTTCCTGTTGTAACCCCAGAACTTGGTAAAGTACTTGGCATCCAGTAGACACTTTATGCATGGCTAACAAATCAATAAAGTAGTAGATTATCTTTACAAACCCTGGAATCTGATTTTGGTACCTAGATGCTAATCTTTTCATGGTCCCTTGTATGAAAAATGGCCCTGTCATTTAATAACCTTATATATATTTAAAACTTACAAGGCCACCAAAGCACATTTCTAATAGCACTTTAAAAGCTGTTTACGCAGTTGCATCATCGGTATGAGAAGCATAGCAGAGTAAAGACTACCCTTTGTCTAAAATTAAGAAGCAACTCTAACAGTGACCCATGAGGTCTCTGGATAATCAGAGCATGTCCAGTGTTAGAAGGCACCATGAGAAGAGAAACTACACCAAGGGAAAGTCAACTATCCAATGTGTTTGCAATCTTTGGGCTGAAATTAGTGAGAGTTTAAAAGATCCGTTATTGGCCGAGTGCGGTGGCTCATGCCTGTAATCCCAGCACTTTGGGAGGCCGAGGTGGGTTGATCAGGAGATCAAGACCATCCTTGCTAACATAACAAAACCCCATGTCTATTAAAAATACAAAAAATTAGTGGGCGTGGTGGCACACACCTGTTATTCCAGCTACTTGAGAGGCTGAGGCAGGAGAATCACTTGAACCTAGGAGGCGGAGGTTGCAGTGAGCTGAGATAGAACCACTGCACTCCAGCCTGGGCAACAGTATGAGCCTCTGTCTTGAAAAAAAATCAGTTATTAAGCTACAAGACAAATGAATCATTAGGAAGGGGGAGCTGAATAAACGGTCCAGTGAGGTAAATGTATTTTCTTTAGACACCCAAAAAGGAAAGGAGCTCTTATTGCATGCAATGGGCTGACATTTAAAGGCTTGTAAGTTCCTTGAATTGACACATTCAGTCCTTAAATGCTCTAACCTTTAGTTAAGGGGCTATTTTGAAATCCACCTGTAGGCCATTGCTAAGCAGAGTTAAAGGCCACTGCGTAAATTACCAGAATGTCAGTACCAAGTAGGAGTCACAGGGACCCAGGTGTTCCTTCCTTCCTTGAAGGGAAACTGGAACAGTGAAGACCACTTTACCTGCTGCTAAACAAAATATGTCAGACTCCCAAAAAAGGCCGAATAGCCAGAAATCTTGGGAAGTTAACTTGTGTTTTTATTTTAATAAAGGAAAATTTTGAGTTCATGTTCATTAATTGTCTGTATTCATGTGAGTCCCCGGGGGAACTTCTCTCAAAGGTGGAATATGGGTTATCAGAGCAAATGCTGCCAGGGAAAAAGAATTTTTTCTCTTTACCTAATAAACTGTCCCCTTCTACAGCCTGCAGACTAGATATTACAGTATGGTGAAGATGACAAAAATGTGTTACAGTGCAGTAGTATAAATTTTTGTAGGCACAGATGCTAGGTTGAATTACAAGCATATAATTGACTTTCATTAAGATAGAAAGAGTTGGGGGTTATTTTTATTTTTGAGTTGTGTAGCTCATGATAAACTGGTCACTCTCAATCAGAGCCATGGCTACACGCATGAGCCTCCAAACTGAGGGAATCCTGTGGTCTTTCTACGGCAGCCAATGGAATGGTTCCTGTTCTGTTAACCTTGTTGAAACGCCTGACCTAGGAACTGCTGTCCTGGGTCATGCCAGCCGTTGGCCTGAGGCCATCATCCTCTCCTGCCTGCGCTGTCAGGAGATGTAATCCTGTACTCTTCCTGGCTAGGGATCCTCCCCTTCCCTGTGTGGGTCTCATTGTAACAACAGGCAGCATCAGGATTGGCTTCTGTTCTCCCATATCTAGGGGGTGGCAGTGTTCTTTGGCAGGGAACTATCTTCCTTAGAGGACAGAAGAAACTTTTTCGCAGCTCCACTTTTGGAAGTGGTGAGTTATTCATTAACTAAAACCCCGATGGTTCTAGAAGTGAGTCCCTGCAAGCTAAACACAAGTCTCTTGTAGAGCTGGCCTTGAATTGAAAGATAGGCGACTGTTTTGGAACAGGACAAAGGGGGAACGGGAAGAGGAGTGAGGATACCTGGAGGTGTATCTTGGCTCTAACAGAACAAACAAGGGGACTGAGGCTCAGTCACTCCTCCCTCTGGCCCCCATGTCCTTATCTACTTCATGAAAAACTTGCAAGGAAAGGAGTCTAAAAGTCCAAAATTCTACCCTTCTGTGAATCTTGAGAATCAGGCAACAAATTAGCCTGAGAATCTTAGTTAAATGTGATTAAAAGCATATTCTATACATTTCTAAATTCCAGAAAATAATAAATAACAAATGAGAAATGAGAAAGATTTTAACAATGTCAACACTCTGGTTTTTCCAGCTCTTGACAAGGTTTATGTGGTCATCAATTTATGTCTTTTCTTCTCTGACAAATTAGGCACCTAATGGCTTGATGTTGGATTAGAGGTGTTTTCCTAAAATCACTTAACTTTTTATTTTCATTCTCAAAGATCATTCTGAAATCCAAAGGCAAGCCAGCTATATCTGGCATTGATGGGTCACAGTGATGGGGGTTTGCTGAAGCCTCACAGGAACAAGGGTGTCTATGCAGCCTGGGCAATGTTGTGAGACCCCATCCCTACAAAAAACCTTTTAAAATAACCAGGTGAGGTGGATTGTGCCTGTAGTCCCAGCTACTTGAGAAGCTGAAGTGGGAGGATCACTTGAGCCCAGGAGTTTAAGGCTGCGTTGAGCTGACTGCACCACTGCACTCCAGCATGAGTGACAGACAAGACTCTGTCTCAGAAACCCCTCCCCCTACCACACGCACACAAATCAAGGGTCTGGAAGGATATAAATGCCCTCCTGTGTTTCTCATGATGCAGCATCCAGATGAATTTCAAAACTGCTCTGCCATCTACCAAAGGTCAAATGAGGTCTGACCCACAGCCCATTAGCCAGTGGTGATTAGTGAGAGCTGATGACGAAGGAGGGTTTGCAGATTAGACATGGCGATGGGATTCCAACACCTGCACAGCCTTTCCAAATCCTTCCTACATTCCCAGCTTGTTGTTCAGCACTCTCATAATAAGTGTTGCAAATGCATGGGCACCCATGGAGTTGAAATGTTTGGATTTTTTTCACTGACACGTCTCTAAGATCAAATTCAAAAGTAAAAAAAAAAAAATGCATGCCAATTGCTAGTATGTTCTAAGTGCAGCACTTGGTAGGAGAATATGTAAAAAAGCAAGTTCTGCCCCCAGGTTTTTAATCCAGTTGGTAAGGGACTGAAAACCAATTGATCAAATATTTCAGTAGGTTTCTTCCAGGCTTCTACTGCAGAAGACCAGGATTATTAGAGCAAAAACATCACTCAGACTTTAAGTGTCCTGCCCATGACCTCCTGTCCCCAAAGTGGTTACTCGAAAGCCCACACAAGACAGGATGGATTTAAACACTCAAAACACAAATGAGGTATTCTCTTTCCTTATCTCCCTTGGCATGGGCTCCCTTTTCTCTCTTTACCTGGCTCTAATTTTGTCCTCTGCCTACTGTATACTTTGAAATTTAAAAAATGGACAGAATGATCACAGCTTATTACCTCCATCTACAGTGTATTACCTCCATCTGCTTTGAGCTGTGCATAGTTCTAGATCCCATAGCATAGATAGACAACACAAGGTAGGTTTACATGCAGGTGTAAGTGACATGTGACTGGTGTGCAGCACATAACCACGTGAACTTTCTCATTCCTGACCCTTTCTTTTCTCTTCATCGGCTTCATACAACTGAATATGAGATTGAGGAAAAGAGTTCAGAGACCACTGCTCTATGTGAATTGGTGTATTCTTTAAGAAATAATTCAAGGCTGGGTGCAGTGGCTCATACCTGTAATCCCAGCACTTTGGGAGGCTGAAGCGGGTGAATTATCTAGGGTCAGGAGTTTGAGACCAGCCTGGCCAACATGACAAAACCCCACTTCTACCAAAAATACAAAAATTAGCCAGGCATGGTGGTACATGCCTGTAGTCCCAGCTACTCAGGAGGCCGAGGCAGGAGAATCGCTTGAACCTGGAGGCAGAGATTGCAGTGAGCTGAGATTGCATCACTGCACTCCCAGTCTGGGCAACAGAATGAGCTTCCTTCTGGGTTTGGGGGGTGGGGGAGAAAAAATTCAAGTAACCTTCTGTGAAACAAAAAAAGCTTACATTAATTGAACATTTGCCATGTGCTGGACACTATCTTACATGTTTTAATTCATTTAATGATCGAAGTAAACCTTTTGTGATCTCTGTGTTATAGATGAGGAAACT
>PVKP010018484.1:0-44151 GCA_004027715.1 Plecturocebus donacophilus | reverse complement strand
CCTCAGCCTCAGCCCTTTAGCTTCTTCCTCTTTTCCATTAGTTGGTGTCCCCTGTGCCCCCACAGCTTGCTCTTCTCCTTCTTATGGGGTAACCTAAATTCAGAGAGCATCCTGGCTTGGTTTGCAACTTTGCTGTTGGGGCAGGTTTGTTTCTTTCACCAGGGCCTTTGGGTGGCATATGACAGTTTGGGACTGTCCAGTCTCTGTACCTTCCGAGGCCTCCCCTGTTGAATGGCCAGGTACCTGCAGGTGCAGGGGCTCAGGGTCACCTCCGGCCTGCAGGTCTACGTCTGGCTGCTCCTGCCCTGGGGAGGGCAGCTGTCTCCTAGCCCAACCGGAAAGCCCCCGGAAGCCACCACACAGCCAACTCCCCAGTCTGTCCCTGGCTTAGGTGGCTTCAGGACTGCTCCAGGCACCTCCCTCATAGGGCAATCAGATGTGACGGGTCCCTTTCAATCACACAATCCTACACAGTCCTAGACGTTAGGTGGGTCCTCTGCCCTCTGCAGCTCAGAGAGCCCGGCAGCATCTGCCCACTTCCTGTCCACATTCTCCTCCCTAGTGCACTGGGAGTGGGAGGAGAGCCCAAACCACCTTTGTCAAAGCTCCCCCAGATCTTTAGGAAGCCCCACTGCCAGGCAGAGTGGAGGGCCTTACTGACGAGTGATAACTTTAGAGAAGTCCAGTGGGAGACACATCTGGGTTCCAGCTTGCTGGGGGCCACTGCCTGCTTGTGCCCACAGCATCGAGGAGAAAAGGTCGTAACTGACAGGTGGTTCCTGGGGTCCTAAGATCGAGCCCAAGGGATGGGACGACTTGCTAGGAAGGGGAAGGTGACAGAAGGGGACAGAAGGGGAAGGTGATTCGTTCACACGAATCACACACCACTTTGACAAACCCGTATGTAGCATTCACCACAGTGAACAGGAAACCTCACAAAGCACGGTAGTTCTAGCACTTTGCAAATAACCCCCACCTGATACCTTTGAGGTGAGAGTTACCATTATTGCCTAGTTACTGGTGAGAAAACAGGTTCCATGACTTGCCTGAGGCACTGTGGGGGATGATGTCAGGACTTGTGGCTGCAGGTGCAGGCACACACGCTCCATGTCACGCTAGCACACTCACTTTGCAGATGGGGAGTGGTGCCTGCGCACTGGAATGACGTCATTGGCTTGTGTTGGACAGCTCCTAGATAAGAGTCCAGCCTCTACCACTTTTTCCAGTCTATCCACATTTCCCACCAACAGAGCGAGTTTACTAGAACCAACCCCTCAAATTGGTATGAGGACTACGTGACATGGCGTGTGATGTCATGCACAGGCAATCCTTATTCTGGGATGTGGGAAGAGGAGATCTCATACATAGGCTTGGAAGGTGGCTTCCCTCACTGCAGTGTCCAGTCCCCCAGCAGGTCTGGGAATAGGAATGACTATCTCCGTTTTGCAGGTGAGGAAACAGAACCATAAAGGTAATCTTTTTTCTTTTTCTTCTCTTTTTTTTTTTTTGAGACGGAGTCTCGCTCTGTCACCTAGGCTGGAGTGCAGTGGCCTGATCTCAGCTCATTGCAACCCCCTCCTCCCAGGTTCAAGTGATTCTCCTGCCTCAGCCTCCTGAGTAGCTGGGATTACACGCGCGTGCCACCACACCTGGCTAATTTTTGTATTTTTTAGTAGAGATGGGATTTCACCATGTTGAAAGGTGTCAAACTTCTGACCTCATGATCTGCCTGCCTCGGCCTCCCAAAGTGCTGGGATTACAGGCATGAGCCACCGTGCCCAGCTCTTTTTTTACATTTAAAGCTAAATTGGTCTCCCCTCAAAAAATGAAGCTGCAGGAGTGTACGTGAGGTTAATAAATTAAATAATTAAATAATTAAACTTAATTATTTTAATTATCCTCACGTACACTCCTGCTGCTTCTTTATTGAAGTGTAATTTGCACACCATAAAGCTCACCATTTGAAAACATGCAATTTGGTAATCTTTGGTATATTCATAAGGTTGTGCAACCAACCAACACCATTATCTAATTTTAGAACATTTTCATCACCCCAAAACTAAACCAATACCCATCACCCGTTATTCTTCATTGCCGGGTAGTAATTTCCTACCCCTACCCTCAGCCCTTGGAAACCACTAATCTACTTTCTGTTTCTTCAGCTATGCCTATTTGGGATATTTAGTGTAAATGGGATCATACAATATATGGCCTCATCTGTCTGGCTTCTTTCACTGAGCATAATGTCTTCAAGGCTCAACCATATTGTAGCATCTGTCAGTACTTCACTCTTCTATGAACAAATAATATTTCACTGTGTGGAAACACCACATTTTGCTTATTCATTCATCAGGTGATCGACATTTGGGTTGGCTGTTATGAACCGTGGTGCTAGGAACATTCGTGTATAAGTTTCTGTGTGGACACGTGTTTCCAATTCTCTTAGTATGCATCTAGGAGTGGAGTCTCTGGATCAAATGGTAATTCTTTTTTGTTGTTGTTTTTGTTTTTGTTTGTTTTTGTTTTGAGATGGATTTGCTCTTGTTGCCCAGGTTGGAGTACAATGGCGCCATCTTGGCTCCCCGCAATCTCCACCTCCCAAGTTCAGTCAATTCTCCTGCCTCAGCCTCCTGAGTTGCTGGGATTACAGGCATGCGCCATCACGCCCAGCTAATTTTGTATTTTTAGTAGAGACGGGGTTTCACCATGTTGGTCAGGCTTGTTGCAAACTCCCTACTTCAGGTGATCCATCTGCCTTGGCCTCCCAAAGTGCTGGAATTACAGGCGTGAGCCACCGTGCCTGGCCATCAAATGGTAATTCCATGTTTAACTTTCTGGGGAACCATGAGATGGTTTTTCAAAGTGGCTGTACCATTCCACATTCCCACAACGAATATATAGGGTTCCAACTTCTCCACATCTATGCCAATATGTTATTTTCTGAGGTTTTGGTGGGTTTTTTTCCAAGACGGAGTTTTGCTCTGTCACCCAGGCTGAAGTGCAATGACACAGTCTCAGCTCACTGCAACCTCCACCTCCTGGGTTCAAATGATTCTCCTGCCTCAGCCTCCCAAGAACCTGGGATTACAGGCTTCCGCCACCGTGTCCAGCTAATTTTTGTATTTTTAGTAGAGACAGGGTTTCACAACGTTGGCCAAGCTGGTCTTGAACTCCTGATCTCAAGTGATCCACCTGCCTCGGCCTCTCAAAGTGTTTTTTTTTTTGTTTTTTTTTAAATAACCATTCTAAAGGATATGAAGTCTTACCTAATTGCAGTTTTGATGTGCATTTTCCTAATAATAAATTATGTTGGACAACTTTTTATGTTCTTATTGGCCATTTATATATCTTCTTTAGAGGAATGTTTATTCAAAATTCTTTGCCCCCACCCCACTTGTTCTTTACTTTGCTTTTTTGTTTGTTTGTTCTTTGAGACAAATCTTACTGTCGCCCAGGATGGAGTGCAGTGGTGCAATCTAGGCTCACTGAAACCTGTATCTGTATCTCCCTGCAACCTCCGCCTTCCAGGTTCAAGCAATTCTCATGCCTCAGCCTCCTGAGTAGCTGGGACTACAGGTGTGTGCCACCATCCCCAGCTAATTTTTATATTTTTGGCAGAGATGAGTTTTCATCATGTTGGCCAGGCTGGTCTTGAACTCCTGGGCTCAAGCAATCCACTTGCCTCGGCCTCCCAAAGTGCTGGGATTACAGACTTGAGCCACCATGCCCGGCCTCCTCCAGCACCCCCCTTTTTTTTTTGTTTGATTCATGGACTATAGGCCATTCTCCAGTGGTCACCAGGGTGCTCCTTCTCCATGCAGGGAGCAGCTGCCTCTGGCCTCTGTTCGTTATGACCTCCTCCCTGCCTGGCAGTGTGGGAGAGGAGGGGCAAGTGCTCTGGCCAGATAGCAGGTCCTACGGCCATGTAGGTGCATATGCCCTGCAGGTGGGCATTGACGAACTCCTCGTCCTCTCCAAAAACTGCTCCCGAGCCCCAGGAGGGACAGAGCTTTACCCACCCCAGGAAGCATGCTCAGCCCCTCCCCTAGAATGCAGCCAGGTCTTCTGGAAGCTCTATCAAGGCCTAAAGTGGTGCTCAGCCCCAGGAGCTCCTGAAGAACAGATGGAGCAGTGACCCCTGGCTTCCTGTCACTCTGCTGCAGGCTCACAATATACTCAAGCTGGAGGCCACAGAGAGCACTATGACACACTGTCCCTCCCAGGAGCCCAGACCCCACCTTGATGCGTGAGACGGATCTAGGGAAGATGCTGGGAGGGGCTGGAGAGAGGCGCTGCAGGTCAGGGTAGTCAGAAACAAAACTATCGTAGAATCCGTTCTCTGTCTGTGTAGGCAGAAAAAAAAAAAGATGGAATATAACATTGAGAGTGCTTGTGTCCAGCTGGCAGGATGGAAGGGAGGTTTTATCCTGTTTTTGCAGGTGTTTTCCTATTTCCCCCAAAATTGCTACAATGAATGCTGCCAAGTCATGCCAATTTGTGGGTGGCAGGGCACAGAGTGGCTGTAGGCCAGGGTTGTCTGTGCTCCTATGGTTCCCCCATGTGCTGTGCCCTCAGCCAGAGGGCAGTATTTCACTGAGGGGTGAGGCCAGCTCCATCTTGGACTAAAATAAGCAGACTTGGACCAAGGCCACCCAGGACCAAGATAAGCAGCAGGGTGCGGGTAGGCTGCTTGCTGTTGACCACTACCTGCCCCTTAAGCGAGCCAAAACTGTTGCCTGCATCCGTGTTGGTTGGGAGATGCTACTTTTTGAGGCTGGACTTGAGAAATTCAACCTGGCTTTGGTCAACATGCCATGCATGAAATGGGGGGGAACAAGCCTCATCTGTGGTATGGGGAGGGGGTAGAAACCTGGAGACGGGTCGTCCCTGTGATGCCTCCACCTCCAGCATCTGGTAGAGAAGTCCAAGGGTAGTGGCTCCCATAGAGCAGGGGCTGGGAGAAGTCCTGAGACTCAGAGACCTGCACAGATCACTTTAGTAACATCCCGTGCAACCAAGATACATTCTTGCTTTTACTTTTGTTGGAGAAAAAAATTCTTACAGGCTACAAAAGTTCAGAATATTCTAGAAAGCAAATCTCAAGGAACATGACCATCTGTTCAGTTTAAATCTTCACTGAGCTGAGCAAACAAAAGAATAATTCTGCAGATGGAGAAATGCTGCACATCACAAGGTCCATATCATAGCAGTGTGGGGTTAGCCTCCCCAGGTCCACTTCCCATATACCATCCATTACGCTGCCCTGTTTATCAGAAAAATGTGCCACCAAGCAATCGATACATTTTCCAAGTGAACAAAACAGATCGGAAACCTCCCAGCTCTTCCTTAGCAATAAGCCATGCCGAGTGTTCCTCCCCACACAGGGCTGACCCCACCACACTGTTGCGACCCCAGCCTGAGCAGAGGGAGACAGAGCAGAAAGGAATTGGCCACAGCTGCTGCAAGGACAGGCTGGGTGTGAAGGTGAGAACACAGAGTCAGCAAGCAGCCTCTGGGTATGAAAACCCATTACTCCCATGAACGAGACTGGTAACAAGCCACATGGGTGGATGAGACAGAAGCAAGTGTGGAGTGAGAAGCTGGGCACCAGAGAATGGTGCAGAGGCTTGAGAAGGCCAGACCAGTCTAGGCAATTGTGACCACCCAGCTGTTCAGGGCTTGTCTGGAAAAATTATGTTCTTAGGAAAGTGATGGTGCCATGGTTTGACTGTGTCCTCTCCGAAATTCAGGTGTTGCCAATGTGCTGGTATTAACAGGTGACACCTTTAAGAGGTTGGCTGGGTATGGTGGCTCATGCCTGTAACCCCAGCACTTTGGGAGGCCAAGACAGGGGGATCACTTCAAGACAGCCAGGAGTTCGAGACCAGCCTGGCTAACATGGTGAAACTCTGTCTCTACTAAAAATACAAAAAACTAGCTGGATGTGGTGGTGGGTGCCTGTAATCCCAGCTACTGGGAGGCTGAGGCAGGAGAATCGCTTGAACTCAGGAGGCAGAGGCTACAGTGAGCCGAGATCACAGCATTGCACTCAGCCTGAGCAATAAGAGCAAAACTCTGTCTCAAAAAAAAAAAAAAAAGAAGTGAGTATGCCATGACAGCTTCTTCCATATTAATGGGATTAAGGCCCTCACAAAAGAGGCTTTATGCAGCATTTGGGTAGTTTGCTCTCTTGCTCTTCTAACTTTTATCATGGAATGACACAGCAAGAAAGTCCTTACGACATGCTGATACCCTGATCTTGGACTTCCTAGCCTCCAGAACTGTGAGAAATAAATTTCTTTCTTTCTTTTTTTCTGGAGACAGAGTTGTGCTCTTTGTTGCCCAGGCTGGAGTGCAGTGGCACAATCTTGACTCACTGCAACCTCCGTCTCCCAGATTCAAGCAATTCTCCTGTCTCAGCCTCCTGACTAGCTGGGATTACAGATGCCTGCCACCACACACAGCTAATTTTTGTATTTTTAGTAGAGACGGGTTTTCACCATGTTGGCCAGGCTGGTCTCGAACTCCTGACCTCAGGTGATCCACCCTACTGGGCCCCAAAGTACTGGGATTACAGGCATGAGCCCCTGCGCCCGGACTCTTTTCTTTATTAGTCACCCAGCCTGTGGTATTCTGCCATAGCAACACAAATGGACTGAGGCAGAAATTGGACCAAAAGTGGGGTGTTACTTAAATAAATATCTAAAAATGTGGAAGTTGCTTTGGAACTGGGTAATGAGTAGAAGCTGGAACCGTTTTGAAGTGAATACTGGAAAAAGCCTGTGTTTCCTTGAATGGAGCATGAAGGACAATTGTGGTGAGGGCTCAGAAGAACTGCAGGGGAAGCCTCATTGTTCTCAGAGATTATCTAAGTGGTTGCAACAGTGAAGACTATTCTGATGAGATATCAGATGGAAAGAAGGAACAAGATATTAAAAATTAGAAGAGCTGGGTGTAGTGGCTCATGCCTGTAATCCCAGCATTTTGGGAGGCTGAGGTGGGCAGATCACTTGAGATCAGGAGTTCAAGACAAGCCTGGCCAACTTGGTGAAACCCCGTCTCTACTAAAAATATGAAAATTCGCCGTGTGTGGTGGCGTGCACCTGTAGTCCCAGTTACTCAGGAGGCTGAGGCAGGAGAATTGCTTGAACCTGAACCTGGGAGTTGGAGGTTACAGTGAGCCGAGATCGTGCCATTGCACTCCAGCCTGGGCAACAGAGTGAGACTCCATCTCAAAATAAAATAGAATAATAAAAAAAAATTGGAGGAAAGGCCATCCTCATTATACGGTTACTAAGAAGTTTGCAGAATTGTGTTTGTGTCCTGGGACTTATGCATGGAAAGCGGAACTTAAGAGCTCTGAACTCGGGTATGTGGCAGGAGAAATCTCCAGGCGGCAAAACGTTTAGCATGCTGCATGGCTTCTCTTACCTGCTTTTGATGAAGTGTGAAATGAGAAAAACAATTTAAGGACAGAGCTTATAATTAAAACGGTAGCAGAATGGAAAGATTTGGAAAATTCCCAGCCTGGTCAGAATCAAGATAGTAAAAAAGAAAGAAAAGTAAGGCTCTGGCCAAACAACCATCTAATTGGGGAGATTAGCCTGGCTAGAAGGAAGCCAGGTGCTATTCATCCAGACAATGGGAGAATGACTTTGAAGGCATTCCAGTTATCTTCAAGGCTGCCATACCCATCACAGGCTCAGAGCGATAGGGCCTTGAGGGCAGAATAGTTTCAAGGGAGGGATCCAGGATGCCCAAGGGACCTTAGAGCTTGCTGTCCAGGGCCACCTCAAATCTCTGTTCCCCACTCTCGCACAGCAGTCCTTGGCCACCCTAGCTGTGGCTCAAGTGGACTCAGGTGTGGCTGAGTTGCCCTACCACAAGTGGGCTGCCACTCAAGAGGACACAAGCAGTGAGCCTTGGTGGCATCAACATAGTGCTAACTATGCAGGTGCACAGAATGTGCAAGCTATAGAAGCATAGCTACCTCCACCTACATTCCAAAAGATGCCTCAAACAGCCTCAGGGTCCAGGCAGTGACTTGCTGCAGGGGGAGAGCCACAAATGGGAGCATCCACTAAGGCAGTGCTTAATGAATCCATTGGAGTGGGGCTGCCCGAAAAACCTCAGATCTGTAAAGTCACCAGCAGGCATGAAAATTCAGTGCATCAGACTGAACGCGTTCTGTGGCCAGCAAAGCCATGGAGTCAGGGCTGCCCAAAGCCTTGGAAGCCCAACCCCCACCCTACTGTGTCCAGATAGCAGGGCATGGAGTTAAAGAAGATTCTTCTTCTTTTTTATTTTTATTTTTTGATCTGGCATCTCACTTCCAGATTGGAGTACAGTGGCGCGATCTCGGCTCACAGCAATTGTTGCTTCCCAGGTTCAAGCGATTCTCCTGGCCAGGATGGTCTCCATCTCTTGACCTCAAGATCTGCCCGCCTTGGCCTCCCAAAGTGCTGGGATTACAGGTGTGAGCCACCGCACCTGGCCTTCTCTTTTAATTTTTAAAAAATATTTTTAAAATATAAATTTATTTTTTACCTAAAAATTTATTCAATTTAAAAGTAATTTAAAAAATAGGTCTCAAACTCCTGACCTGAAATGAATGCATTTTGTATGTGAGAAGACATACGTTTTGAGGAGGGCATGGAACAGAATGGTATGGTTTGGATGTATTGTCTCCAAAATTCAGATGTTGGCAATGTGCTGACATTAAGGGATGGGACCTTTAAGAAGTGATTACGCAGGAGGGCTCCTTCCTAATAAGGAAGGAGTACATAATGGGATAAATAAATGAATGGGAGTAAGTCCCATTCCTTAGACTTCATGCAGCCCTTGGTTACCTTGCTCTCTTGCCTTTCTGCCTTCTGCTATGAGCTGACACAGCCAGAAGGCCCTCGCCTGATGGTGTCACCTTGACCTCAGACTTTCCAGTCTTCAGACCTATGACAAATAAATTTCTTTTCTTTATACATTATTTAGTCTGTGGTGTCCTTTTATAAATCGATATGTCATAGTTGTACATATTTGGAGGGTACATATGATATTTTGATACACATATATAATTTTTTTTTGAGATGGAGTCTCACTCTGTCACCTAAGATGGAGTGCAGTGGTGCTATCTTGGCCCCTGCAGCTTCCGCCTCCCTGGCACAGGCAATTCTCCTGCCTCAGCCTCCACAGCCACCCACCACCACGCTTGGCTAATTTTTGTATTTTCAGTAGAGATGGGGTTACACCAAGTTGGCCAGGCTGGTCTCGAACTCCTGACCTCAAGTAATCCACCTGCCTCTGCCTCCCAAAGTGCTAGGATTACAGGTGTGAGCCACTGCACCCAGCCAAGTATACATATGAATAATCAAATCAAGGTAATTGGGATATCCTTCACCTCAAACATTTTTCTTTGTGTTTGGAAGTCTGTGATATTCTTTTATAGCAGCACAAATGGACTAAGACAGAAGCTCTTCACAGATCTTAAAAAGAGGAGTTAAAAATAAAAATTTGGCACTAGCCTCTATAGAATACAGTATGTCAGTTCCCCAAAAAAATTTTTAAAAATTATCATATGATCCAGCAATCCCAATTCTTGGTATATGTACAAAAGAATTGGAAGGGGGATCTTGAGGAGATACTTGTACATTCATATTTATAGCAGCATTATTCACAATAGTTAAAACGTGGAAGCAACCCAAGTGTCCATTGATGAATGAATGGACCAACGAAATGTGAAATATATATGCAATGGAATATTATTCAGCCTTAAAAAGGATGGAAATTCTGACACATGCTACAATATAGTTGAACCCTGAGAGCATTATGCTAAGTTAAATAACCCAGTCACGAAAATAAATCCTGTCTGACTCCACTTATGTGAGGAACCTAGAGTCATCAAATTAATATAGACAAAGTAGAATGGTGGCTGCCAGGGGCAGGGAAATGGGGGAATTAGTGTTTAATAGGGGCAGAGATTCAGCTTGAGACGATGAAAAAGTTCCGGAGATGGTGATTGCACATCAATGTGAACATACATACTTTACACCACTGGACTGTGCACTTGAAAACTGTTAAGACGGTAAATTTTTTTGAGATAGAGCTTGTCCTATTGCCCAGGCTGGAGTGCAGTGACACAATCACAGCTTACTGTAACCTTGAATTTCTGGGCTCAAGTTATCCCCCTGTGCCAGCAGCCTCAGCAGCTGGGAGTACAAATGAGCACCAGCACACCTGGCTAATTTTTTTTTTCTTTTTTCTTTTTCTGAGACAGAGTCTCCCTCTATCACCAGGCTGGATTGCAGTGGCGCGATCCTGGCTCACTGTAACTTCCATTTTCCGGTTTCAAGCAATTCTCCTGCCTCAGCCTCCCGAGTAGCTGGGACTACAGGCACGCACCACCACGCTTGGCTAATTTTTTGTACTTTTAGTAGATATAGGGTTCCACCATGTTGGCCTGGATGGTCTCGATCTCTTGACCTCGTGATCCACCCGCCTTGGCCTCCCAAAGTGCTGGAATTAAAGGCGTGAGCCACCATGCCAGGCCAATTTTTTAATTTTTTGTGTAGATGGGGTCTCCCTATGTTGCTCAGGCTGGTCTTAAACTCCTGGTCTCAAGAGATCCTCCCACTTCAGCCTCCCAAAGTGCTAGGACTGCAGGTGTGAGCCACAGTGCTAAGCCAGGATCAGAGCTTATACCTGTGCCTAGGGCCATCAGCAGTAGGGAAAATGGCACACCCACAAATAGTGTGGAAATAAAGACCACCCAAATGAAAAAAGCAGAGGCTGTTTGTTCAGAGCTTGGTATAGCAAGGGAGCTGGCCACCATCAGTTGCATTTGACTGAGACTCACAGGCAGGTAGAAAAGAGCGGAAGCTTCGCAGGGGAAAAGGGAAGGGTCAGGTGAGTCCTAGGGGAGGCTAGGAAGCAGAGGGCCCCTATGTGTTTACTTATGGGAGTATATTTGGTTTTCTCTGGTTGGTCCTAAGTTGGAAGCAGAGACAAAATTAGGGAAGTGCCAGTTATTAATCAAGTCCTAGCCATTTGGGGCTGCTACAGAAGTAATTGTTTAGCTTCCTGGATTGTCACTAGAAGTAACACCTGGCTTCCTGTAAGTTTGACTTGTAGCAGGCTGGTTACTGTAGATAAAAGGCGTTGTGGTCGGGCACGGTGGTTCATGCCTGTAATCCCAGCACTTTGGGAGGTGGAGGCAGGAGGATCACTTGAGCCCAGGAGTTTGAGACCAGTCTGCCCAACATGGTGAAACCCTGTCTCTACTAAAAATACAAAAATTTGCCAGGTGTGGTGGTGCATGCCTGTAATCCCAGCTATTCAGTAGGCTGCAGCAGGAGAATTGCTTGAACCCAGGAGGTGGATGTTGCAGTGAGCCAAGATTGTGCCACTGCACTCCAGACTGGGTAACAGAGCAAGACTGTCTCAAAAAAAAAAAAAGGATTTTTTTCCTGGGTAGGTGGCTGCAGGTTGTGATTTAGAGTTCTAGTTGCATAAATGGGCTGGTTGTCCATTTTGTGTACAACTTCACAAAGGGTAACCCAGTAAATTAATAAATTGGTGATTTGCATTATACATTTGTCTGATAGGTTTGGATTAGTATGAGTTACTCCCCCAAAGTCTGGCCAACTCGGCAAATACTCTGGATAAGTTCCAGAAATGACAAGGAGCAGCCTAGGATCTGGTAATGAGATCAAGTTGTCAGAGAAGGGGCCTTCCTGGAATAGACACTAATCTCTCTGAAAGCTATCGTGTGATTTCTCTTTAGAATTTTAACATTCATAGCAAATTAGGGGGAATGTGCCCGTCAAATGACACAGTTCTTTGAATCTGATTAGACAGCAGAATATAAAAATAGTAACAGATTTCAAGTTGGATTATTTATTCAAATTAGCATTCTGCTTCTTGCCGAGGTTAGTATTAGGTTTCAGGATAAATTTAGTGCTAGAGTTGGCACTGGGCTTAGGGGTATTAAAATGAGCAGTAGGGCTAGAGCTGTTTTTAGTTGTAGAGTTGGGGTTAGGATTAGGATTAGAGTAAGGGTTTACATAGGAGTTTTGTTAATCCAGGGTTTGTTTAACAATAGAGTTAATATGAGGGTAAGCTGGGTGCAGTGGCTCACGGCTGTAATCCCAGCACTTTGGGAGGCTAAGGTGGGCAGATCACCTGAGGTAGGCAGATCACCTGAGGTCAGGTTGGAAACCAGCCTGGCCAACATGGTGAAACCCCATCTCTACTAAAAATACAAAAATCAGCCGGGTGTCACGATGCACATCTGTAAGCCCAGCTACTCGGGAGGCTGAAGGAGGAGTATTGCTTGAACCCAGAAGGTAGAGGTTGCAGTGAGCCGATATGGTGCCACTGCACTGCAGCTTGGGTGTGGGCAATACACTGAGACTTTGTCTCAGGAAAAAATGAAGGTAAAGATTAGTGCTGGGGTTTAGTGTATTACTAACAGTTAAACTGAAGGTTAATGACAGTGTTGGAGTTAGGGTTAGAGTTGGTAATATGGTGAAGTTCATGACTAGAGTAAGGTTAGTATTTGGGGTCAGTTCAAATATTAGAGTTAGAATTAGTATTGGGTTAGAGATAAATTTGGTGTGAGAGTTAAATTGGAATTAGTTTTGGAAATGATTCTGTTTATGATTATGGTTAGGCTTAATATTTGGTTGGCATGAGGATTACACTTAGAATTAGGGTTGGAGTTAAGGATATCCTTAGTGTTTAGCTTAATGGGTAGAGTGGAGGGAAAGTTGATTCTCAGATGTTGGAAGCAGATGCTCAGTGCCACAAAGAAAAATTAGCACTGAGACAAAGGATCTTTTAGCCACAAAATTTTTACTTCCTGGACTGTAGGAAGGGTAATCTCTCTAGCCATTTTGCCAGAGAGTACAATGCAAAGGAAAACAGACATATTTATCCCTTACACATTTGGGGTCCTCTTTACTGCTGTGTCTGATTTCCATTGACTGGAGCCAGACCTCACAATCTAAACTAAAACCCAATTGGCTAATAACTTAAAACTTTTCTAAACAGGTAAAAAGCAGTGGAGAGCTGGGACATGCCTGTGAGCATGTCCAGCACAGATATTTTGGTTAAAGTACAAGGACATAGAATATACTATATGCCTGTAAGTGTGGCATGTCTAACAGCTACATAGAATAGGGCTTAACAAAGAGTTATTAGCATACTTATGATTTATTCTTTAACAAGAAAGGAAACTTTAAAGAGGAACTTTTCTACTTCTCACATCAGAGGTGGAGTTAGGGTTACAGTTAGTTTAGGGTTAGATTTAATGTTAGGGTTAGTTTTAGGTTAGAAGTTCAGGTTAGGATTAGATTACATTTGGGTTAGGCTTAGTGTTAGGGTTTAGACTTAATGCTAATTTAGGGATTGGGTGTGGTTAGAGTATTATTAGTGACAGATTATGTTAAATTCAGAATAGGATTAGAGTGAGGACTTAGGTTATTGTTAGAATTAGGGTAATGTTTTTCAATAGAGCTATTTGTTGTTAGGGTCAGGGGTTAGGCTTAGAGAGAGCTCTGAGATTGAGATTTGCATTCTATTTTGGCAAGATTATGTTTTAATTAATAGAGGTGGTAACTTTGGGGTTTGACTAGGGTTAGGTTTAAGGTAAAAGTTAGATTAGGCTTGAAGCAGGCTTAATGTTATGGTTACATTTATGATTAGGGATAGAAATGGGGTTAGGATTAAAATCAATGACAGGTTTAGCTTTTGGGTTGATGCTGGTTAGGGTCTTGTTAGGCTAGAATGACAGTGAAAGTTAGGTTTAGAATTGATTGTGTTTGAAGAGTCTATGATAAAGTTACTGAGGCAAAAGAATTCACTAACATAACTGGGATATAAAATTAACACACAGTTCCGTACCATAAAACAGAGTGGAAAACATTAAAAACAAAAGTTAAAAATAAATAAAATTAACACACAGGTATCAACAAGACACAAATGCAACTAGTCAGAGTATACAGTGGTAGCAAACACTCTATATATAACAGCACAAAAAAAAGGTCAAATACTTAGGAATAAATCTAAAATGTGCAAAACCTGTCTGGGCGCAGTGGCTCACACCTGTAATCCCAATGCTTTGGGAAGCCGAGGCAGGCAGATCACTTGACGTCAGGAGTTTGAGATCAGCCTGGCCAACAGAGTGAAACCTATCTCTCCTAAAAATACAAAAATTGCCCTGGTGTGGTAGTGGGCACCTGTAATCCCAGCTACTCAGGAGGCTGAGGCAAGAGAATCACTTGAACCTGGGAGGTGGAGGTTGCAGTGAGCCAAGATCGTGCCAGTGCACTCCAGCCTGGGTGACAGAGCAAGACTCCATCTCAATAAATGAGTAAATAAATAAATAAATAAAAAGTAAAATAAAATGTGCAAAGCCTATATATGCTTGTAAGATACAAGGCTAGGTGTGAATAAATGGAAAACACTTGTCCCTTGTTCTTGGACAGACAAGTCAACATCATTATGATGTCAGTTTTCTCTAAGCAAATTTAAAAATTTAACATAATTTCAATAAAAACACCAATTATGAATATAAACAAGTTATACTAAAGTTGATATGGAAAAACCAGCAGGAAATAGCCAGGAAACCACTAAAAAAGAAAAGTTACAAAAGCTAGCTAGCCACATCAAACATTAAAACATGCTACAAAGGCCTTTATAATGAAAAGTGTGGTACTAGAATGGTAACCCGTGGAATAGAAAAAAAATGTAGAGAGCTGGCTGAGGTGGCTCATCCCTGTAATCCCAGCACTTTGGGAAGCCAAGGCGGGTGGGTCACTTGAGGCCTGGGGTTCGAGACCAGCCTGGCTAACATGGTGAAACTCCGTGTCTACTAAAAATACAAAGATTATCCAAGTGTGGCGGTGCACACCTATGTTCCCAGCTACTCGGGAGGCTGAGGCACGAGACTTGCTTGAACTCAGGAGGCGGAGGTTGCAGTGAGCAGAGATTGCACCACTGTACTCCAGCCTGCATGACAAAGTGAGACTCTGTCTTAAAAAAAAAAAAAAGTCCAGAAATAGACCCAAGTACACATGAAAATTTAGTACCTGTTCATGATGGCATCTCAAACTGCTGGATCAAAAATGAACTTTTTCCTCCATCATCTTATTATGAACATTCTCAAACACACAGAGAAGTTTAAAAGACTTGTTTATATTCTACTTGTTTTATCACATATTTATCCTTTCTGCTATCCATCTTGCTATAATTTTCTGGGGCATTTCAAATCAAGTTGCAGGAAACAGTACACTTCCCCTATTGAAATACTTCTGTTTGCACATTACTAACTGAAGTTTATTATTTGTTTTTGGCTCTTATTTTTCTTTTGAGGTACAATTTACATATAACATAATACATACATTTTAAGTGTACCATTTGATGACTTTTTTTTTTCTTTTGAGACAGAGTCTTGCACTGTCACCTGGGCTCGAGCGCAATGGCACGATCTCAGCTCACTGCAACCTCCACCTCCCAGATTCAAGTGATTCTCCTGCCTCAGCCTCCCAAGTAGCTGGGATTACAGGTGCCCACCACCACGCCAGGCTAATTTTTTGTATTTCTAGTAGAGATGGGGTTTCACTATGTGGGCCAGGCTGGGTTTTTTTTCCCACTTTTTATTTGATGACAAACGTATATACTTTGGTAACCTAACCCATAGCAAGACTAAGATTTAGAAGATCACCCAGAACATTCCCAAGCCAGATGTTCCTGCCCCTTCAGCAGGCAACCGCTGTTTTATTTTTTTTTCCACCACAGAGTTATTATTTTTGCCCATTCTAGATTCCACACATATGGAATCACACAGTAAGTACTCTTTTCTGAGGTTTCTTTCATTCAGCATATTCTGAGGTTAATTCATGTTACATGTTATAAATTGTTTATTCCTATTTCTTGCTGAGTGATATTTCACTATAGGGATATAACACAGAGTGTTTATCTATTCTTTGGATACATGGACTCCTTCCAGTGTTTGGGGATTATGAATAAAGAGCTGCTATGAAAATATTCATTTTGGCCAGGTGCAGTAGCTCATGACTGTAATCTCAGCACTTTGGGAGGCTGAGGTGGGTGGATCACGAGGTCAGGAGTTTGAGACCAGCCTGGCCAATATGGTAAAATCCTATCTCTACTAAAAATACAAAAAATTAGCCAGGCGTGGTGGCGTGTGCCTGTAGTCCCAGCTATTCAGGAGGATAAGGCAGGAGAATCGCTTGAATCCAGGAGGCAGAGGATGCAGTGAACCGAGATCTCACCACTGCACTGCACTCCAGCCTGGACCACAGAGTGAAACTCTGTCTCAAAAAAAAAAAGAAAAAGCCGGGTGTGGTGGCTCACGCCTGTAATCCCAGCACTTTGGGAAGCTGAGGTGGGTGGGTCAGGAGGTCAGAAGTTTGAGACTAGCCTGACCAACATGGTGAAACCCTGTCTCTACCAAAAATACAAAAATTAGCCGGTGCAGTGGCACATGCCTGTAATCGCAGTTACTCAGGAGGTTGAGGCAGGAGAATCGCTTGAACCTGGGAGGCGGAGGTTGCAGTGAGCCAAGATTGTGCTGTTGCACTCCAGCCTAGGCAATAAGAGTGAAACTCTGTTTCAAAAAAAAAAGAAAAAAGAAAAAATTCTCTTTTAATTAAACTTTCTATTTTGAGATAAAAGGAGATTTCCAATCAGTTGTAAGAAATAATAGAGCAAGCTCTTGTACATTTTGCCCAGTTGCCCCCAAGGGTAACATTTTGCAAAACTATAATATAACATCATGACCAGAATATGCTCATGGATAGAATCTATTGACCGTATTCAGATTTTCCCCGTCTTACTTCTACTTTGTGTAAAAATGTGTGTGTGTGTCTGTGTGTGTGTTAAGTTCTATGCAATTTTATCACCTGTATAAGTCCACGTATTCATCACCATGGTCAAGAGACTGAAAAGTTCCATCACCACAAAGATCCCTCATGTTGCCCATTTATATACACACCCACTTCCCTCCCACCCCCATTCCTCCACCCCCTCCCCAGTCCCTATTCACTGGGAACCACTAATCTGTATCCCGAATCCTGTAGGGGCTATAATTGCCTGGAGAGAGCAATAGGAACTGTCCTTGTGGAAATGGACATTCTGTACCTTGACTGCATCACTGTAGTGTCCTGGTGTGATGCTGTACTCTCACTCTGCAAGGTGTTACCGTTCAGGCAGGCATGGTGGCTGATGCCTGTAATCCCAGCACTTTGGAAGGCCGAGGCAGGTGGATCACTTGAGGTCAGAAGTTTGAGACTAGCCTGGCTGACATGGTAAAACCCCATCTCTACCAAAAATACAAAAATTAGCCAGGTAAGGTGATACACACCTATAATCTTAGCTACTCGAG
The DNA here is from genome assembly GCA_004027715.1 of Plecturocebus donacophilus. Taxonomy (NCBI): domain Eukaryota; kingdom Metazoa; phylum Chordata; class Mammalia; order Primates; family Pitheciidae; genus Plecturocebus; species Plecturocebus donacophilus. The sequence continues at coordinate 26,750 of PVKP010018484.1, read as the reverse complement.
AGGCTGAGGCATGAGAATCACTTGAATCTGGGAGGTGGAGGTTACAGTGAGCCAAGGTCACACCACTGCACTCCAGCCTGGGCAACAGAGTGAGACTCCACCTCAAAAATAAATAAACAAATAAAGATGTTATCATTGGCAGAAATAGAGTAAAGGAGACATAGGATCCCTCTGGGTTATTTCTTTTATTTTTATTTTTATTTTTTTTTTTTGAGACAGAGTTTTGCTCTTGTGGCCTAGGCTGGAGTGCAATGGTGCAATCTCAGCTCACCACAACCTTCACCTCCCAGGTTCAAGTGATTCTCCTGTCTCAGCCTCCCAAGTTGCTGGGATTACAGGTATGCACCACCATGCCCGGCTAATTTTGTATTTTTAGTAGAGATGGGGTTTCTCCATGTTGGTCAGGCTGGTCTCAAACTCCTGACCTTGTGATCCAGCCGCCTCTGCCTCCAAAAGTGCTGGGATTACAGGCGTGAGCCACTGTGCCCGGCCTGCTTTTTTTTTTTGGTTGAATAGTGTTTCATTTTATGGATGTATCGCAGTCTGTTTATTCATTCACCTGCTGAAGAATAACTTGGTTACTTGCAGACTTTGGCAACTATGAATAAAGCTGCCATAAACATTTGTGTGCAGGTTTTTTGCGTCTGGACATAGTTTTCAATTCATTTGGATAAATACAGAGGAACGCAATTGCTGGAACGTATGGTAAAAATATGTTTAGCTTTTAAAGAAACTGCCAAATTGTCTTCCATGTGGCTGTCCCATTTCACATTCCCACTAGCAATGAATGAGAGTTCTTGATGCTACACATCCTCGTCATCATTTGATATTGCCAGTGTTTTGGATTTTGGCCATTCTAACAGGGGAGTAGTGGTATATCATTGCATCAATTTGCATTCTCCCCAATGATATATGATGTGCATGTTTTCATGTATTTGACATCTGTATATCTTCTTCGTGAGGGATCTTTTGCCCCACCGCCTCCCGCTTTTTTTTTGAGACGGAGTTTTGCTCTTGTTGCCCAGGTTAGAGTGTAATGGCACGATCTCAGCTCACCACAACCTCTGCCTCACACTTTCAAGTGATTCTCCTGCCTCAGCCTCCTGAGTAGCTGGGATTACAGGCATGCACCACCACGCCCAGCTAATTCTGTATTTTTAATAGAGGTGGGGTTTCTCCATGTTGGTCAGGCTGCTTTTGAACTCCCGACCTCAGGTAATCTGTCCGCCCCAGCCTCCCAAAGTGCTGGAATTACAGGCTCTAGTCACAGAGCAGCGAATGTTGCTTTCTGAATCAGTGTTTCTTCCTTTTCCTTGTCCAAAACTAGTTCATTGTATGGATGGATCACAATTCACCTGCTGATGGAAATTTATTTGAGTTGTTACCTGTTTTTGGCTACTGTGAATAAAGCTGTGATGAACTCTGGGTTCATCACAGTTTGTGTAGATGAGTTTTCATTTTTCTCGGGAGAGAAATTATTTGATAAGAAACTGCCAGACATCTTCCCACGGTGGTCTCCACTGGTCCCACAACTAGAGTCAGTGGCCCCACTCCCTTTGCCACTATTGGTCTCTTGGTTACCCATGTCATTGTTATTGTTGTTGTTATTTTTCTGACAGGCTTTGATCAAATCTTTTGCTCATTTTTCAGTTGGTCTGCTTGGCTTTCTATTATTTAAATGTAGAATTATTTATACACCCTGGATAACAGTCCTTTGTCAGACACATATTCTGCAAATATTTTCCTTTGAGCTGTGGTTCAGTGAGAAGAAATTTTAATTTTTTTTTTTTTTTTTTTTTTTGAGACAGAGTCTCGCTCTGTCACCAGGCTGGAGTGCAGTGGTACGATCTCAGCTCACAGCAACCTCCGCCTCCCAGGTTCAAGCGATTCTCCTGCCTCAGCCTCCCTAGTAGCTGGGACTACAGGCACGCCACCATGCTCAGCTAATTTTTGTATTTTTAGTAGGGACGGTGTTTCATCATGTTGGCCAGGATGGTCTTGATCTCTTGACCTCGAGATCCGCCTGCCTCAGCCTCCCAAAGTGCTGGGATTATAAGCGTGAGCCACGGCGCCTGGCCTAAAGGTTTTAATTTATTATTATTTTGGCAGTGCTGGAATCAGCCCCATGAGGTAGGGGGTTTCTTCTCGGCATCCAAGAGTTTTTAATTTTTTAATGGACTCTAATTCATCACTTTTTTTCTTTTTGAGACAGAGTCCCTCTCGCCAGGCTGGAATGCAGTGGCACGATCTCAGCTCACTGCAACTTTCGCCTCATGGGTTCAAGCAATTCTCCTGCCTCAGTCTCCCAGGTAGCTGGGATTACAGATGTAAGCCACTGCACCAGCTAATTTTTGTATTTTTAGTAGAGATGGGGTTTTACCATGTTGGCTAGGCTGGTCTCGAACTCCTGACCTCAGGTGATCCATCCTCCTCGACCTCCCAAAGTGCTGGGATTACAGGCATGAGCTACTGCACGTGGCCTAATTAATCACTTTTTTTTCTTTCATGTGTATTGCTTTCTAACATCTATCTAGGAAAATTTTGCTACCCTCAACTCAAAAATACTCACCTCTGTTATATTCTAAAAGCATTATGGTTTTATATTTTATATTTAGATCTGTGATCCATCTCAAATTAGTTTTTGTAAATGGTGTGAGGTGAATATAAATGTCCAGTTTTTCCCATGTAAACTTCTAATTATTTCAGCATGATTTGTTTAAAATATCTTCTTTCTTCTATAAATTGCATTCTATTGTTATCTATAGTGTTTTAAGTGTAACTGTATCTGTGTATCTATAGATATATGTTTCATGGTTGGTCTGTATATTATAATATACATATGTAACTTACCACCACTTATTTTTTACAATACTTTGAGTGAGATAATAGCGAACTTTTGGTTGTTTCTCTTAGGTTTTTCTGGTATAAAGCCTTATCTGACGTAAATAGTTACATTTATCTTCTTCTCCTTCATGATTTTAATCCCTCTTTTATTTCTCTCCTATGTTTTTACTCTCAAGATTTTTTTTTTAAAGATGGGGTTTCTCCATGTTGGTCAGGCTGGTCTCGAACTCTTGACCTCAGGTGATCCTCCCACCTTGGCCTCCCAAAGTGCTGAGATTACAGGCGTGAGCCTCTGCACCTGGCCACTCTCAAGATTTTTAGAATACTTCCAGAAGGAAAAACGTAATAACCTGGCCAATGAGAACCATTATCTCCTTCTTGAATTTAAGGGGATTAATGTATAATAGTATTACAAAATTGTCTGGAAGAAATGAACATATAGTAATAGCCAGGGAACTGCAAAATCAAAAGACAAATTAGAGGACAAGCCCTATTGATGTTAACATGGCTATATTTGAGGTACATTGATACTGAATGTGAAGAATAAATCCAAATATGAAGAGCAGATTAATGAAACATATCTGGAAGCCAACAGGCAGAATTCCATTATAACATCTGACATGATAAATATGGCTACAAATAATTGCTGCTTTCTCAATAAACGTTATTGAGCTAAATTGCTAGGCATCTGAGAAAATGTTTCCACTTCACACCACATACCAAAACTAATTTAGGTTGATTAAAATTTTTTATGTAAAAGAAAAGTTAATAAATATCTAAACATCTTTATAAAGGGAAGTCTTTTTAAGCATTAGAATAGAGCATAAAATAGAAAAATGTGTGTGTGTGTGGGGGGGGGTGTGTGTGTGGTGTATATACGCATAAACATAAATTTACACAACTACGTAAAAAGTAAAATTCTCCCCGGGTGCAGTGGCTCATGCCTGTAATCCCAGCACTTTGGAAGGCCAAGATGGGTGGATCACCTGAGGTCAGGAGTTAGAGACCAGCCTGACCAACATGGCAGAACACCATCTCTACTAAAAATACAAAAATTAGCTGAGTGTGGTGGCACATGCCTGTAATCCCAGCTACTTGGGAGGCTGAGGCAGGAGAATCACTGAACCCAGGAAGAGGAGGTTGCAGTGAGCAGGGATCGTGCTACTATACTCTAGCCTGGGCAACAAAGCAAGACACTGCCTCAAAAAAAAAAAAAAAAAAAAAAAGTAAAATTCTCTCATTAAAAAAAAAACACAAATGAACTATATGGCAAATGACAAAATGAAAAATTATATACGGGAAGTTTTAATATTTATATATAGTGTTCTCACAAATTATTATCATTGGCAGACCTCTGGAAAACTGAATAAAGAACACATACAGTACATTCACAAAGAAGAAATACGAGTAAATTCATGAAAAAATAGTAAATATGTAATAAGACATGAAAATGAAAATGTGAAACACCACTTTTACATGACTTCTAGTAAGCACTGACAGTTCCCAGGAAAATTTAAAAAAGCACATTTAAGCCAGGTGCAATGGTTCACACCTGTAATCCCAACACTTTGAGGCTGAGGTAACAGTATCTTTTGAGGCCAGGAGTTCAAGACCAGCCTGAGTAACATAAGACCCCATCTCTATAAAAATACACTGAAAAAATTAGCCAGGTGCGATGGCACACACCTGCAGTCCCAGCCACTCAGGAGGCTAAGGTGGAAGGATTGCTTGGGCCCAGGAGGTCGAGGCTGCAGTGACCTATGATCCTACCACTGCTCTCCAGCCTGAGTGGCAAAGTGAGAACTTGTCTCAAAAAAAGAAAGAAAGAAAAATAATAATAACACCTTTATATCAGTATTGACCTAGCAGAAATATCAAATGCTGTGTTCTGAATGTTCATGTTCCCCTTAAATTCAGATGCTGAAGTCTTCGCCCCTAGCATGACAGTATTAAGAAGTGGGGCCTTTGGGAGGTGATTAGGTCATGAGGGTGGAGACTTCATGAATCAGATTAGTGCCCTTATATGAGAGACCCCAGTGAGACTCCTGGCCCCTTCCACCGTATGAGGACACAGTGAGATGCCATCTACCAAGGAAAGAGCAAGCTCTCACCAGACACTGAATCTGCCAGTGCTTTGATGATGATCTTCCAGCCTCCAGAACGGTGAGAGATAAATGTCTATTGTTCGTATGCTACCCAGTTAATGGTCTTTTGTTATAACAGGCCAAATAGACCAAGACATCAAAACAATATTATACAGATGGTCCCTGACTTCTAATGGTTTGACTTAATGATTTTTCAACTTTACAATGATACAAACAAAAGGTTTCAGATATTAAGCACCAGTGACTCTCTGACCAAAGACTCTCTGGGCTACCTTTCCTTCCTTCCTTTCTTCCTTCCTTCCTTCCTTCCTTTCTTCCTTCCTTCCTTTCTTTCTTTCTAATTTAAGAGATGGGGTCTCACTCTGTCACCCAGAGTCATTCCAGGCTGGAATGCAGTGGCATGATCATAGCTCATTACAGCCTCAAACTCCTGGACTCAAGTGATCCTCCCCTGTCAGCCTCCCGAGTAGCTGGGACTACAGGTGCAGACCATCAAACTCTGCTGGGTTGCATTTTCAATTTAATGATATTTTCTTTTCTTTCTTTTTTTTTTTTTTTTGAGATGGAGTCTCATATTGTCGCCTGGGCTGGAGTGCAGTGGCGCGATCTTGGCTCACCACAACCTCCACCTCCTGGGTTCAAGCGATTCTCCTGCCTCAGTCTCTCAAGTAGCTGGGACTACAGGTGCCCATCACCATGCCCAGCTAATTTTTTGTATTTTTAGTAGAGATGGGGTTTCGCTATGTTGGCCAGGCTGGTCTTGAGCTCCTGATGACATGATCCACCCACCATTGTAAGTTGAGGAGCCACTGTAAGTTGTAAGTATTTAAATTTAAGACCTTGGAAAATTTCAAAATGTTTAAAAATGAATTCAATAAATCATGGTTGATCAAGCAAAGGAACATATGCTATCATCAAGATTGTTGAAAAAATATTTAATGACATAGAAATATGTTCACTCAAGCAAAATGAAATAAGTAATTGTTTTAAAATTATAGCTTAATAACAGTCTTGAAAAATGTAAATGTAGATATGCGTATGAGAAAGGAAAGGATGGGGTAGAAATGCTTTCAATTGCAAATAGTGACTGTCTCTTTGGGTGATGTCATTCGTGTTTATTTCTTTTTCTTCATGTCCATCTTCTGAAGGTTCTGCTCTGGAACACATTGTATGTTGCAATAAAAAAATTAGTTTGGCTGGGAGCGGTGGCTCACACCTGTAATCCCAGCACTTTGGGAGGCCAAGGTGGGCAGATCACAAGGTCAGGAGATAGAGATCAGCCTGGCCAACATGGTGAAACCCTGCCTCTACTAAAAAATACAAAAATTAGCTGGATGTGGTGGCACGCGCCTGTAGTTCAAGCTAGTCGGGAGACTGAGGCAGGAGAATCGCTTGAACCCAGGAGGCAGAGGTTTCAGTGAGCGGAGATCGTACCACTGCACTCCAGCCTGGCAACAGAGTGAGACTCTGTCTTAAAAAAAAAAATTTTTTTTGCACTCACATGATATCCTTGCTATGAACCACTTGATTGAGGCTGTGGGTCTCTGTGTGGAAAAGCAGTCTTCGGTAGCACTTGTCTCTGTCTCTAAGGAGAGAAGACCGTGTGCTGCAGAGAGTAAGGGCAATGTTGGGGTTCCACAGCCTGAGCCAGAGTCTGCTCCTTCTGCTGGGGATCCCCCTGTCCAAGTCTCTGCTCTCTGTTGCCCAGTGGGGCTAGCACTTGCTCACAGGGCAACTCTAAGGTTGGTGTGACATCCATCGACAAGGGTCAGCCATGTGTCTTTTACTATTATGCACACAGTGGATATTGTATTATTGTTGTTCCTTTAGTTTCTCAGTGTCTTTTCCTCATGGTATCTTCAAATAGCTACCCTCTGTGTTAAGCCTCTCTCTGGGAAACTCTTTTTTTTTTCTTTTTTCTGAGACGGAGTCTCATTCTGTAGCCCAGGCTGGAGTGCAGTGGCACCATCTCAGCTCACTGCAACCTCTGCCTCCCGGGTCCTGGTTCAAGCAATTCTCCTGCCTCAACCTCCCGAGTAGCTGGGATTACAGGCATGTGCCACCATGCCCAGCTAATTTTTTTTTTTTTTGTATTTTTAGTAGAGACAGGGTTTCACCATGTTGACCAGGCTGGTCTTGAACTTCTGACCTGGTGATCTGCCCGCCTTGGCCTCCCAAAATGCTAGGATTACAGGGGTGAGCCACTGTGCCCGGCCTCTCTGGGAAACTCTTAACACTGTAGAGAAGCTTCAAATATTATGAGAAAAGAGGAGCACTTGGCCCTTCGTGGTCTATCTGGTTTGATGCCCTTCATGGGAAAGCTGTTTTTTCAAGATCTGCCTTTTCGCAGTCGATGACACAAATGCCAGTCCAGCCTGTCTCAGTCTCCCCAGCCCATTTTTCTTTTTTCTTTTTTAATATTAGGTTTAACAAATACAGAGAATATAGAATTCTTTTTCAGCTTTTTAGGTCTTCTGATCATGCTATTTATAACCTGCCTTTTTGTTACATTGCTTCTTTCTTTTTCTTATTTTTGTAAACAGCATCATCCTTCCAAAAATACCCAAAGAAAGCCCTTCTAAAATATTCACCATTTCAGGCCTGGCATGGTGGCTCATGCCTGTAATCCCAGCACTTTGGGAGGCTGAGGCAGGTGGCTCACCTGAGGTCAGGAGTTTGTGACCAGCTTGACCAATATGGTGAATCTCCATCTCTACCAAAAATACAAAAATTAGCCAGACATGGTGGCATGCACCTGTAGTCCCAGCTACTCGGGAGACTGAGACAGGAGAATCGCTTGAATCTAGGAGGTGGAGGTTGCAGCAAGCTGAGATCGTGCCACTGCACTCCAGCCTGGGCGACAGAGCGAGACTTCGTCTCAAAAAAATAAAATAAAATATTCATCATTTCAGTGGTGAGCCAGAGTACAGAGCCATCTTTACCTTTAGTTATTAAAAAAACATTAACGTTTCTATGTGTAGCAAGGGCTATCTTGCCATGGAGAGAATATAACTGCATCAGATCAATCTGGTTCAACTTTTTTTTTTTTGAGACGAAGTTTTGCTCTTGTTGCCCGGACAGGAGTGCAATGGTGTGATCTCAGCTCACCACAACCTCCACATTCCAGGTTCAAGCAATTCTCCTGCCTCAGCCTCCTGAGTAGCTGGGGTTACAAGCATGTTCCACCACACCTGGCTAATTTTGTATTTTTGATTTGGTGACGGGGTTTCTCCATGTTGGTCAGGCTGGTCTCAAACTCCCAACCTCAGGTAATCCACCCGCCTCAACCTCCTAAAGGGCTGGAATTACAAGTGTGAGCCACCTTACCCAGCCTGGCTCCAACTTTTATGTAACAAAGTTGTGAGTTGATTTTTCGCTGCCATGGATCCCCAGGTTGAAGGTCATGTAACCAGAGCACACCTAGATGAACCCAGTGTGCAACCACAGGGGGAATCTAAACGCTCAGACCAAGAAATAGGGACTAAATTAAGAGCGGACACCACATGGCAGGATCCAGGATCCAATCAGATGGAGTTGTGACATCCAGTCAGACCATGCCTTCTAGCATCAATCTCCATCTTCTGGGCTGAAGCAATCCTCTCACCTCATCCTCCCAAGTATCTGGAACTACAGGTATGTGCCCACAGGTCCAGCTAATTTTAAAATATTTTTAGAGATGAGGTCTCATTATTTAGCCCAAGCTGGTCTTGAACTCCTGGGCTCAAGCGACCTTCCTGCCTCAGTCTCCCAAAGTGCTAGGATTACAGGTGTGAGCCACTGCACCTGGCCTTGTGTTTTTATTTGCTTCTTCCTGATTGCTGCTGAGGTTGAGCCCCTTTTCAGGCTTGTTGGCCATCTGGATATCCTCTTCGAGTTTTTTGTTTTGTTTTGTTTTGTTTGAGTTGGAGTTTCACTCTTGTTGCCCAGGATGGAGTGCAATGGTGCGATCTCAGCTCATTGCAACCTCTGCTTCCCAGGTCCAAGCGATTCTCCTGCCTCAGCCTCCCAAGTAGCTAGGATTACAGGCATGTGCCACCATGCCTGGCTAATTTTTTTGTATTTTTAGTAGAGAAAGGGTTTCACCGCGTTGGCCAGGCTGGTTTCGAATTCCTGACCTCAAGTGATTCACTCATCTCAGCCTCTGAAAGTGCTGGGACTAAAGGCATGAGCCATTGCACCTGGCCCCTCTTACTGTTTATATGACCATAACACTTAATTTAAGTTCCCTCCACTAGGCCACATGAATAACAGCATTTGTGTGAGAAAATTAAGATAATGAGTGCATAAAGGGACCAGCAAGGGGCCAGCTCCAGTCCTCAACAATATGGCATCCCTCACCCCCTCACCTTTCCCACGTCCACAGTTCTCAGCTTGGTACCTGGCAAGCAGCAGCACACAGCCTTTGTCCACACTGGGCTATCCTGTGGATGATCGCAGGCCATGAAGGGAGAAGCCATCGATGTGGATGCACTCCCAAGAGGCTCCTTAGAGCACTTGCACTTGGGCCTTCTCAAACACTCATTGATTTGTGGAAAACAATCAAAGAGCGATGGGTGAGTTTTTTCATTAAGCTCTACATTCTGACCATGGCTTCCTGCATTTCTGGTATTAAAATGACCATCCCTTTCATTCTTTCCTGATGTGAGTGCTACTTTTTTTTTTTTTTTTTTTTGAGATGAAGTCTCACTTTGTCACCCAGGCTGGAATGCAGTGGCGCGATCTTGGCTCCCTGCAACCTCTGCCTCCCAGGTTCAAGCAATTCTCCTGTCTCAGCCTCCCGAGTAGTGGAATTACAGGCGTGTGCCACTGTAACCAACTTATTTTTTGTATTTTTAGTAGAGACAGGGTTTCACCATGTTGACCAGGCTGGTCTTGAACTCTTGACTTCAGGTAATCTGCCCGCCTCGGCCTCCCAAAGTGCTAAGATTACAGGCTTGAGCCACCGTGCCTGGCTGAGAGTGTTACTTTTTAAAACAGCATTACTTTATGCAATTATACAGGCAGTAGGAAAAATATCAAGAAATAAACAGGCGAGGCATGGTGGCTCACGTCTGTAATCCCAACATTTTGGGAGGCAGAGGCAGGTGGGTCATCTGAGGTCAGGAGTTCAAGACCAGCTTGGCCAACACAGTGAACCCATCTCTACTAAAAATACAAAAAATAATAGCTAGGTGTGGTAGCAGGTGCCTGTAATCCCAGCTACTCAGGAGGCTGAGGCAGGAGAATCGCTTGAATCCAGGAGGCGGAGGTTCCAGTGAGCCAAGATCATGCCATTGCACTCCAACCTGGGCAACAAGAGCGAGACTCCATCTCAAAAAAAAAAGAAGAAGAAGAAGAAGAAATAAATAAATAAATAAGAAATCAATAGACATCATTACTTAAGAAAATAGAAAGTTGGTAGTAAAATTATAGGGGACTTTTACTTGTCCTTGAAATCCCAAAGGATTGATCTAGAATAGCACTATCCAATAGAAATTGAAATTGACCCACATAAAGAAGCTTAAGCTTTTCTTCTTTTTTTTTTTAAGAAGTTTAAAGTTTCTAGAAGCCACATTATAATAAAAGCAGAAAGAAACAGGTGAAATTGATTTTAATCATATTTTATTTAAAATGGTTGATCCCAAACATTATAATTTCAATGTATTGTCAATATGAAAATGATCAATACCACATTTTACATTGTGTGCACTATTTCTTTAACAGCCAGTGTATGCTTTACACTCACTATACATCTCCAGGGGACTCACTGCAGTTCAACTGCTCAGAGCCTATGTGGGTGCCAGAGTGGACAGCACAGCTCTAGAGCCTTGGGCCTGCAGGCGCTCCCCAAATATTTCAAGAATGAATGAATGAACGTAGGCATGAACTGGTGGATTGCTGCAAGTTCTGACTGGGTGGATGTCCTGTATGTGCCTCATCAGGGACCGCCACCAGGGGGTGCAAGAGTGCTGGTTGACGGGCTCCACGTGGCATCCTTGCTGAGAGTCCAGGGCTGGGGTGGGGTGTCCTGGGGCCACAGGACTCAGCAACTGAGGGCGTTGAGTCCTCATGGTCCCCGTCTGCTGTGAGCCACTTTTCCATGCTTCCCTGCTGAGGAGGGGCAGGAGGACTGGCACTGGCCACAAGGAGCAGGTCTGAGGATCTCAGAAATGATCCCTCTGGCTGCTCAGGAAGGCACAAGCCTCTTGACTCACCAAGTTTGAGGGCTGATCTCTGCAGAGCCGACATAATAGCTAGGAAGAAAGGACACTCTATGGCTGAATCAACCCTCTTCGTAGCTCTGGCTAGAATAGTAGAGAGATACCCTCGTCCCTTTTCAGAGTGGCTCTCCCACTGGGACCTCTCCCTCACTGATGCTGTCTCCTCAACAAGCACTGGCTCACAGCCAGCCTGTGTCTAGACCCATTCCTCTTCCAGGTTGGCACCTCTTGATCTTCCAGCCCGTCCACTCAGTAGGTAAGAGCGCTGAACCCCGATCAGTCTCTCCCCACACATGCCTTCTGCGCTTCCTGGAGGCTCCTGCAAGTGCCCCTTGAGTTGCTTCTCCAGGTGCTCTTACCAGATGCTCCCTCACGTGCTCCCCCTAGATGTTACATGCGCCTTTTTTTTCCAACATCTAGGGTATTATTATTATTATTATTATTATTATTATTATTATTATTAGATGGAGTCTCACTCTGCTGCCCAGGCTGGAGTGCAGTGGCTCGATCTTGGCTAACTGCAACCTCTGTTTCCCAGGTTCAAGTGATTCTCCTGCCTCAGCCTCCCGAGTAGCTGGGATTACAGGCGCACACCACCATGCCCGGCTAATTGGCTAATTTTTTTCTTTCCTTTTTAGACAGAGTCAAGCACTGTCACCCAGGCAGTAGTGCAGTGGCATGATCTCGGCTCACTGCAATCTCCGCCTCCTGGGTTCAAGCAATTCTGCTGCCTCAGCCTCCCGAGTAGCTGGGACTACAGGCGTGCACCACCACACCCAGCTAATTTTTTTGTATTTTTAGCAGAGACGGAGTTTCACCATGTTGGCAAGGATGGTCTCAATCTCCTGACCTCGTGATCTGCTCACCTCGGCCTCCCAAAGTGCTGGGATTACAGGCATAAGCCACCGCACCGGGCCCTAATTGGCTAATTTTTTTGAGAGAGAGAGAGAACTTGAAATGGTCCCAACACATAGAAATGATAAATGCTTTTTTAAAAAAGGGACATGCAATATGTGTATTTTTAGTAGAGACGGGGTTTCACCATCTTGGCCGGGCTGGTCTTGAAACTCCTGACCTCAAGTTATCTGCCCACCTTGGCCTCCCAAAGTGCTGGGATTATAGGTATGAGCCACCATGCTCAGCCAGAGTTCTTTATTTAATAATGTCCTAACATGAAAGTTCACATAACTCCTTTTTTTCAGTTTTTATCATTCTTTTATATAAATCCTCTGGATCACAACTGCTTCTGTCAAAGCATGATACCGAGCTTTGTGACAACTCAGAAGTAAGGACTAAGGGAAGGCAAATATAATGCCTTCCAGATCAAGAGACATTTATGTAGTTCAACTGCTAGAAACAGCTAAACATTCAGCTAGCAGGTAGAGTGTGTGTGTCACTATGAACAGCATACAAGTCCTTCCCGGAGCTGGGAGACCTTCTGACTGTCCTTCAGGTGCCTCCAAATGCTGGTCCCGTGGAACTCTTTTCTTTCTGAGGCTGTTTTTCTTTCAATGCAGTTTGGGGTCTGACACTCATGTGTTCAGATTTCCAGGAAATGTGACTATCTCCCTGTTGAGTCCTTGCTTCTCCTACTCATCTTAAAATGACACCTTCTGCCAATAAAGCCTTCCCTGTTTCTACAAATAACTTGTCTTCATCTGTTTCTTTAAGTTTCTGCAGCTCAATATACTTCACAAAGCATTGACAGGTAGACTTGAAGCTTGGATTGAACAGATCAAAAGCTTTTGACCAGATCCATAGGCTGAATAGAATTTTGCTCCAATGGGCTGGGTGCAGTGGCTCATGCCTGTAGTCCCAGCACTTTGGGAGGCTGAGGCGGGCGGATCATCTGAGAAGTTCAAGACCAGCCTCGCCAACATGGTGAAACCCTGTCTCTACTAAGAATACAAAAATTAGCTGGGCATGGTGGTGCATGCCTGTAATCCCAACTACATGGGAGGCTGACACAGGAGAATCACTTGAACCCAGGCGATGAAGGTTGCAGTGGGCTGAGATCATGCCTTTGCACTCCAGCCTGGACAAAAAGAGCAAAGCCAAAGGTCTCATGGAGGTCATCTGGTATCATGAGGATCCCGCTGGAGCAAAATTCTAGGTTCTCCTGGGGACATGCCTCCCATAAAAGGCATCTAGGTGATTTTCCACTCCGTGAATTCTTAGGACACTTTCCTAACTTCTTCTGGTTTCTCTGTTTTCTACTTAACTTTGCATGTTCCTGTTAGATCCATCCTTCCAAAGAGATAGGGGGATGCTTCTGTGCAAATGCCTGAAATACCTCCAGTGGCACCTCCATCAGAATAAAACCCAGACATCTGCATAGAACATGAATGATCAAGTCAGAGTATTTAGGATATCCATTGCCCCAAGCATTTATCATTTCTATGTGTTGGGAACATGTCAAGTTCTCTCTGCTAACTATATTGAAATAGTCAACATTGTGTTGACTATAGTCACCCTACTATGACTAGATCTTTTCCCTTCTAACTGTATGTTTGTACCCATTAACCAACCTATTCTTCCCCCCTCCCTCCCACATCCCTTTCCCAGTCTCTGGTACCTATCATTCTACTCTTTTATCAGATCAACTTTTTTTTTTTTTTTTGAGACAGTCTCACTCTGTCGGCCAGGCTACAGTGCAGTGATGCGACTCAGCTCACTGCAACCTCCACCTACCAGGTTCCAGTGATTCTCCTGGCTCAGCCTCCCAGGTAGCTAGGATTACAGGCACATGCCACCATGCCTGGCTAATTTTTGTATTTTTAGTAGAAACAGGGTTTCACCATGCTGGCCAGGTTGGTCTCATACTCCCAACCTCGAGTGATCCGCCCACCTCGGCCTCCCAAAGTGCTAGGATTACAGGCGCGAGCCACTGTGCTTGGCCTGAGACCAACTTTTCTAGCTCCCACATATGAGTAAGAACATGTGATATGTTCAATAATGAGAGGATGAAAAAAAAGGCCATGATATATGTGTCTTTCCATGCCCAGCATATTTCACTTAGCATAATGATCTCCAGTTCCAACCATGTTGCTGCGAATGACAGGATTTCATTCTTTTTTATGGCCGAATAGGATTCCATTCTATGCAGGTAACAAAATATCACATGTACCCCATAAATATGTACAAATATCTATCAATTAAACAAAAGAAATGTATCCGATAAAGAATGAAGATGCTAATAACCAGAATTTGGCATGTCCTGTGTTTTAGAAACTAGTGCTTACCAGATTTCTGGAAGATAAATACTCAGCTAGTTATTTTGTACATGATGACCTATGTGGGTTGAACTCTTTCCTTACTATTCTTACAGGTATTTTGTAAATATGAAGCCACTAAAGGATAAACAAATTCTATATTTTCCCCAAGGAAAATACAACCAATTATGTATCAGTGACTAATTAAATTTGGTCTTTTTTTCTTCTGAAACACATCAATATAGTTTAAATATAAATAGTTTACATAGCTTTAAAAAAAAAAAACAGAAATTTGGAAGTGGCCTGCCCACTGAACCCTCAGAATATTTGTGAACGTGCCTCTGGCTTGTAATCCCAACACTTGGGGAGGCTAAAGCAGGAGGATCACTTGAGGCCAGGAGTTAGATCAGCCTGGTCAGCATAGCCAGACCTTGTCTCTACAGAAAAAAAAAAATTTTTTTTTAATTAGCTGGGCCTGTTGGCCTGTGCCTGTAGTTCTAGCTACTTGGGAGGCTGCAGCAGGAGGATTGCTTGAGGCAAGGAATTCAAGGCTGCAGTGAGCTAAAATTGTGATGCCACACTCCAGCCTAGGTGACAGAGCAAGAGCCCATCTCCAATAATAATAATAATAATGATAAATAAATAATTAAAGTTAGCTGGATGTGGTGGCACATGCCTATAGTCTCAGCTACTTGGGAGGCTGAGGTGGGAGGGTCTCTTGAGCCCAGGAGTTTGAGGCTGCAGTGAGCTGTGAGCTGTGATGGTGCCACTGCACTTCAGCCTGGGCAACACAGTAAGACCCTGTCTCTAAACAACAAAAAAAAGGATAGCCTGGAAACTTGTTTCTTATCCCCTACTAAATGCGTATTTACCTTTCCAGAATGCCACACTTGGAAGGTGGGTAATAAATATTGATGAGCTAACAGAATGCCTTACTCAGTGGGAGGCCAAATAAATAATTCTCATGTTGTTCTCTTTGTGCATGTGGCCCAGTCTGAGTATTTGAACCCAAGGGTAGAACTTGCCCAACACCATACTTAGAAATGACTTCAGACATTTACAATACACTTTCACACACCTCTCATTTCATCTCACAACTAACCTTCAAGGTAGGTGTTCATATCTTCTTGTCTCAACTGAGGAAACATAGGCTCAGAGTTGTGTAGGGATGGGGCTCTGGTTTTTTCTGTCCAATTTAGGACCCACCTCCACACTTAGGTCCTGAGACCCTGGGGACCCCTGAGATCTTCCGGTTTTTTTGTTTTTGTTTCTTTTGAGATGGATCTCACTCTGTCCCCCAGCTGGCATGCAGTGGCACAATCTCAGCTCACCACAACCTCTGCTTCCTGGGTTCAAGCAACTCTCCTGCCTCAGCCTCCTGAGTAGCTGGGATTACAAGCATGTACCATGACAGCCAGCAAATTCTTTTTGTATTTTTAGTAGAGATGGGGTTTCACCCTATTGACGAGGCTGGTCTCAAACTCCTGACCTCATGATCCACCACCTCAGCCTCCCAAAGTGCTGGGATTACAGGTGTGAGCCACCACGCCCAGCCGGACTGTTCTTATTTAGATATTGCTTAGCCGCTACATGAGTGAATTACATTTTTCCAATGGAGTCTTTAAGATTATATGTATTAACTATTGCCAAAAGTATAGGAAGCACTAAAATTCCTAATATCAATATAGGCAATTAGCAAATAATTTTTATGATTTTTCAAAAGATATATTTATCATTGAGGTATTTATATTGCTTGATATTTAAAAAGTCAAACCACTCTTGTAGATGTACCCACATCCATTTACTGGTAAAACTTCCCATTTGGAACAATATGTGTTTGTGACAGCTGCAAGCAGCAGTGAGCCTGGGGACTGGAGAAGGTACAGACTGCAGCATTGCACAAGGCTGCTTTTCTGTGATTCCAAGAAAAAGAAAGACTGCTTGTCTAAACTGCATAACTGTCCATAAAAGCCTCGGCTCCATGTTACTTCCTCCAAACCAAATCACTATGACAACACGAGCTATACACACACATGCATGCTCACGCACACACATGAGCAAGCTTCCTGGGAGAGCCCAAAATGGGCGCTTATGTGTCTGGGCTGAAATGTGGGCCAGAACCCACTTCAATAGCACAGAGATCACCAGCTGCAGCATTTCTAAGCAGAAATGTTTTCACTCAGCCTTAAACCCATACGCTTTCAAAATGTGGACTATTAATTCACTCTACTGTTGTTGTTGTTGTTGTTGTTTTTTGAAATGGAGTCTCACTCTGTCATTCAGGCTGGAGTGCAGTGGCGAAATCTCGGCTCACTATAACTTCTGCTTCCCAGGTTCAAGCAATTCTCCTGTCTCAGCCTCCCGAGTAGCTGGGACTACAGGTGCATGCCACCACGCCCAGCTAGTTTTCATCTTTTTAGTAGAGACAAGGTTTCACCATATTGGTCAGGTTGGTCTCAAACTCCTGACCTCAGGTGGTCCACTCACCTCAGCCTCCCAAAGTGCTGGGATTATAGGCATGAGCCACCATGCCCAGCCCACTCTACTATTTTTATCAAATAATTAAAAATGGTACCAGGATCTACAGGATTGGAGATCTGAAAACAAAGAAAAAATTAAAAAATTAAATAAATAAAAATAAAAATGGTACCAGGAAAGATGAGTGGGCAAAATATGGGATCTTCAGATACCATGGTTTGAAGCTATTGCATTAGAGATGTAAAGCTGACATGGAAGTAAAAGGAAATTAGAATTATGTTTTATTTTCTGTCCTTTTAAAGTATAGAAGTCATGCATGCTCACTAGAAGAAACCGAAAGCATGTAAAGAAAGAGGCCCTTCTGTGGCCTACAGTCTGAGCCAGCCTAGTATGTGGCTAAGGACTGCATGGAGATGGAGGCAGCCTCTGCCCCTTTGCAGCAGGCCATCGAAAGCCAGTGGTAAGTGAGTCAGATGTCAGATGTCCAGCCCCAGCCTTAAGCTATCCCCTCTGAGTCTTGCCAAACTGCAGATTTGTGAGCAAAATCAATGTGATATTGCTTTTAGCCACCAAGTTTTTAGACAGATCAGGGGTCCTGGAGTAGGTGTCATTGAAACTGAGTACTGAGACACCCAGAGTGGGAGGGAGGGCAAGGGTTTGGGGAGACCACACAGGTGAAGGCCTGGGGCAGGTGCGCTGCCGGGGGTGGGAAGAGGTAACTCCAGGTGAGAAGGCAGAACCAGGGCAGGAGTGTGTGGAGGCTGGAAGGCCAGAAGAAGGGGCTGAGCCATCTCACTCGGGGCTTGAGAGCCATGCCAGAGGGCCTGGGATAGTTGAAACGCTCATCTACAGGCCTGGTGCGGTGGCTCACGGCTGTAGTTCCAGCACTTTGGGAGGCCGAGGAGAATGGATCACCTGAGGTCAGGAGTTCTAGACCAGCCTGGCCAACATGGTGAAACCCTGTCTTTTCTAAAACTACAAAAAAAAATTAGGTGGGTTCAGCAGCACACCCTGTAATCTCAGCCACTCCACTCACTGGAACCTGGGAAGCGGAGGTTGCAGTGAGCCGAAGGTTGCAGTGAGCCGAGATTGTGTCACTGCACTCCAGCCTAGGCAACGAGAGCGAAACTCCATCTCAAAAAAAAAGAAAATCTCATCTATACAGTCACTATTTGGAACTCAGAGTGCACTTGGTCAGAGAAGCAATATTTTGAATACAAACTGAGTTACCACGCTGCCCACAGCCCGGTCAGATTGCTGGACACAGTGACTACAGGATGCTGACAGCTACCCTACGCTGTCTGCCTGTCTACCTCCATCCCGCACGGGTTTTACCGACCCAGAATCCATCAAAAAGTAGGTGCTCAGTGACTGTGGATGATTTTTGAGTGGTTCTAAATCTGAGCGCTCCCATGCTGTCTGAACAGATGACAGCTTGTGTCTGCATCCCAAAGCGTGCCATCAGGAGCAGGCTCTCGAATGGACCACGTGTATGAAGCAGGCTGCGTAAAGAGAGACACATGGTGAGCTTGGTGGTGGCCAGAAGTCAGTGACCAGCCAAGGGGAAAGGGGTTTCAGGTGGACAGGTGATCTGAGGGCGGGGGCTGGGCCTGGGGTTGGGGTGGGAGGGCAGGTAGGAACGAGGCCTAAGCAGATCCCGGACCTGCCTTCCCTCAGCCTGGCCATTCATGGGGCCCATTTCCCACTTTCCTTCCTGAAAGCCCACGCAGACCCTCCGAAGGCCAGGGCCTACATCCTCCGAGGCTGACGGGAGGGCAGCTGGATGCCTGGGGCTTCCTGGTACCTCTATTTGCTGAATCCGGCAAAGCCAAATGGAAGAACACGCAACTGGTGAGGAGCAGAGACTGAGGCTTCTGGAAATGGGGTGAGAGTCGGCCCTTCCCCAGTATCCCTCATTGTCCAGAGCTGAGAAAGCAGAAGATGGCAGAGAAAGCTGACTTTAAGCACAGAACCCAGCCTTGCAGGCCTGTACCTCAACAGCATCAGGAATGTGATGAGCCTCTGGCTTTCAATTTTGTTTTGCATTGAGATATTTTTTAAATTAAAAGAACTGATGTTCGATGTTCGTATGCCTCCCTTTAGACAGTTTCCCAGATATGGCTCAGCCCACAATGTGCTTGGAGAGGTATTGACCTGTCCTGAGCAGAGTTGAAACTGCTTTCCCTGGGGTGGGCAGTGAGCATGAGAACCCTAGCTGTTAGAACCCCTAGCTTTTCTATCCCACTCTGCCCCCAGGACAAGTCATGCCATCTCTCTGGGTGTCAGTCTCTCCCTGCAGTTCCAGAGAGCTGAGTTGGCATATCTCTGAGACCAACAAAGTCATCATAAAAAGTTCCCATCATTGGGAATGAAGCCATTTCCCAGGTCCGTGGGAAGACTCTGGAATTGGGTCACAAGTCACAGATGGAAAAGGACAGGTCACAGTGGGGGACTGGGTCCCTTCTTGGCAAGAACCCACTGGGACAGAGTCCCTGCCTGTCCTCATTCTGCCTTGCTGGCTGCAGGCCCAGGACCACCGGCCAGAAGCCATGAGAGATCAGGGCAGGACACGGCAGCTTCCACTGTCACCCTAGACTGAGACACCACACGGGCCCGAGCCTCAGCCCACTCTGTCCCGCTGGAGAGGCCATCTGCCTCCTGGCCTTGTGACTTCCTGCTGGGACTGAGCCCCGCATCCAGCCTTGGCTGTATGCACTGCAGCCTGGATCCTCTTCCTCCCTGACCACTGACCCCTGAGCCCTGAACCTCCCTGGGCTTCTGCCAATGTCTTTCGTCCAAGGCCAGGCCTGACATTCGGCAATCAAGCCTCATGGATTTCTAGGATCCAGAAATTTGGTTAGCCAAATCATTACCATCTAAATGACCACCCAGGGCCCCCATAATACATTTTTAAACTTTTTAATTGAAGTATAACATAACCCCAGTATTCAGGCAGTGACTTATGCAGAGTGAACACTAGATTTGTCTTTTCATGTGCTGTAGGCTATTTGTGTGTCTTTAGAGAAATGCTTTGTCGGGTCCTTTGGCATTTTTGAATTGGGTTATGTGGGTTTTTTATTGTTGAGTTTTTGTTGTTTTTCTTTGTTCTTT
Organism: Plecturocebus donacophilus; assembly: GCA_004027715.1. Taxonomy (NCBI): domain Eukaryota; kingdom Metazoa; phylum Chordata; class Mammalia; order Primates; family Pitheciidae; genus Plecturocebus; species Plecturocebus donacophilus. The sequence continues at coordinate 6,800 of PVKP010018484.1, read as the reverse complement.
TTTTTTTTTTTTAGAGACAGTATCTTGCTCTGTCACCTAGGCTGGAGTGCACTGGTGCAATTTTAGCTCACTGTGGCCTCCAACTTCTGGGCTTAAGTGATCCTCCCATCTCAGCCTCTCAAGTAGCTAGGACTATAGGTGTGTGCCACCATGCCTGGCTAATTTCTACATTTTATTTTTATTTATTTATTTATTTTTGAGACAGAGTCTCACTGTGCCACCCAGGCTGAAGTGCCATGGTGAGATCTTGCCGCTGGCGAGAGTGCAGTGGCAAGGTTCCTCACTGCAACCTCTGCCTCCCGGGTTCGAGCGATTCTCATGCCTAGCCTCCCAAGTAGCTGGGACTAGAGGTGGGCGTCACCATGCCTGGCTAATGTTCATATTTTTAGTAGAGATGAGGTTTCTTCATGTTGGTCAAGCTCTTCTCAAACTCATCTGCCCACCTCGGCCTCCCAAAGCCCTGAGATTACAGGTAGAAGTCACCATGCGTGGCCTTATTTTTATCTTTTGTAGAAAAAGGGTTTCACTGTGTTGCTCAGCCTGCTCTTGAACTCCTGACCTCAAGTGATCCTCTCACCTGGGCTGTCCAAAGCACTGAGATTACAGGCACAAGCCACCATGCCCAGCCTCAGTTTTAATTCTTTTTTTTTGAGATTGAATCTCGCATTGTCGCCCAGGCTATAGTGCAGTGGTGCAATCTCGGCTCACTGCAATATCTGCCTCCTGGGTTCAAGCAATTCTCCTGCCTCAGCCTCCCAAGTAGCTGGGACTATAGACGTGCACCACAACACCCAGCTATTTTTTTCTGTATTTTTAGTAGATACAGGGTTTCACTGTGTTGGCCAGGATGGTCTTGGTCTCCTGACCTCGTGATCCACCCACCTCGGCCTCCCAAAGTGCTGGGATTACAAGCATGAGCCAGCAAGCCCAGCCTAATTCTTTATATAATCATCTGCATATTAATTCCTTATCAGATGCCTGATTTGCAATTATTTTGTCCCATTCTGTGGTCTTCCTTTTTTTCTCATATTGCCAAGTCTGTACTCACCTTCCTGAGCAGCTCTGCGGGTCCCACCCACAGTGACAAGCCTGCGGTCAGGCCTTTCTGAGCCTCCTTCTCTTGAGCTTCTGTCTAGCTGGCTTCTCCAAACTTGTCTTTCGTAGAGGATTTCTTTATTAGTAGTATTTGCACAGTAGTTACACTGAGAAACATGGGAATTTTGAGTAAAAGGAAAAAGTTACCCACAATTCTACCATGCCTACGAATAAAATTTTCTGTGCTGCCTTTGAATCCCTGTCTATGTCCATAGATAAATTTTAATAAACATTGTGGGGGTGCAGCTAAACCACTAAAGTCCTCTGTCTTGCACAAAGATCTTTGCCAGGGTCTCTTGTGGGTTTTTTGTTTTGTTTTGTTTGAGACAGGGTCTTGCTCTGTCACCCAGGCTGGAGTGCAGTGAAACAATCACAGCTCACTGCAGCCTCGAATTTCTAGGCTCAGGTGATCTACCCACCTCAGCCTCCCGAGTAGCTGAGACCACAAGCACACACCACATGCTCAGCCTATTTTTTTTTGTTTTTAATTTTCACAGAATCAGCGTCTCATCACCATGCCCCAGCTGACCTTGAACTTCTGAGCTCAAGAGATGCTCCTGCCTCAGCCTTCCAAAGTGCTGGGATTGCAGGTGTGAGCCACCTCACCCAGCCTCTTGTATTTTTTCAAATCTTGATTCGTTTTCTCTCTTATTACCTGTTCCTGCTGGTTTTGGCTTGTGTGCATATATTTTTTAATTTATTTACTTATTTTTATGCTGAGGTTTTTTTCGGGTTTTTTTTTTTTTTTTTTTTTTTTTTTTAGGGGGACAGGGTCTCACTCTGTTGTCCAAGCTGAAGTACAGTGTTGTGGTCATTGCAAACTGTAACATCAAACTCCTGGGCTCTAGCAATCCTCCTGCTTCAGTCTCCCAAGTAGTTGAGACTATAGGTGCACACCATCACTCCTGGATAATTTTTTGTTTTTTGTAGAGATATGGTCTCACCATATTGTCCAGGCTGGTCTTGAACTCCTGGCCTCAAGCGATCCTCCTGCCTTGGCCTCTCAAAGCGTTTGTATAACAGGCACAAGCTGGCCAGGTGCGGTGGCTCACACCTGTAATCCCAGCACTTTGGGAGGCCGAGGTGGGTGGATCACCTGAGGTCAAGAGTTCAAGACCAGCCTGGCCAACATGGTGAAACCCTGTCACTACTAAAAATACAAAAATTAGCTGGGTATGATGGCGTATACCTGCAATCCCAGCTACTTGGGAGGCTGAGGCAGGAGAATCGCTTGAACCTGGAAGGCAGAGGTTGCAGTGAGCCAAGATCTCGCCACTGCACTCCAGACTGGACGACAAGAGGGAAACTCTGTCTCAAAAGAAAAAAAAAAAAAACAGGCACAAGCCTCTGCACTCAGCACGTATACTGAGTATTTTATTGTATGCTATAGCCAGTATATGTAAAATAATTACCCTTGTGAAATAGAAATTCATGAAAATTCAGAGAGGTAGATGTTAAGGACTGACAAAAGTAGAAGTTTGTGTGTTACAGCACATGTGTTACTGGGATACACTTCTATACAGGCTTGAAATTTAGCTCTCTTTTGAATATTCAGTGGTTCATGAGAAGTGATTTGGGAAACCTCTGAAAGATTTATTTTACTACAGAAAAGAACACACTTTCTAGATCTGAGGCATTTGTACTTGAAGAAACTCCAGGGAGCAGAGGGTCACGTTGAACATTCTGCAGACAGTTGCTTTAAGACAGTAGCTGCCTGGGAAACTTAAACACAGCTGAGCCTGGCCTCCAGCCAGAGTGGTTCAGCCACTTTGGTCATAGGTGTGATGCTGGAGGAACCAGACATGAAGCAAGCAAGAGCTGGGGCGATTTGAGGATGTACTCACTTTATATTCGTGTTTTATTCAAGTCTTAACTAGAGACGCTAAGTGGGTTTATACAGGGAGGCAAAATGCTCGGGATGAGCCTGAACCCTGCAGTAGGACCACCGCAGTGCGGTGCGGATGCAAGGCCCAGGTCACACAGGAGGCAATTCCAGCTCGATCTGGAGAGAATAAGAGAAGTCAGACAGGGAGCCAGGCAGGCAGGAAAGGATGCACCCACGGCATAGCTTGTGCAGGGACATGGGAGAGCCAATATGGGCTGAGCATCCCTAACCCAAAAACCCAAAATCTGAAATGCTCCAAAATCTGAAGTTTGGGAGTTTTTTTTGTTTGTTTTTGTTTTTTGTTCGTCTTTGAGACAGAGTTTCACTCTTGTCACCAAGGCTGGAGTGCAATGGTGCAATCTCAGCTGACTGCAACTTCCTCCTTCTGGGTTCAAGCGATTCTCCAGCCTCAGCCTCCCGAGTAGCTGGGATTACAGGTGCCTGCCACCATGCCCAGCTAATTTTTATATTTTAGTAGAGATGAGGTTTCACCATGTTGGTCAGGCTGGTCTCAAACCCCTGACCTCAGGTGATCCGCCCACCTCGGCCTCCCAAAGTGCTGTGATTACAGGCATGAGCCACTGTGCCCAGCCAAATCTGAAGCATTTTGAGCAGTGACATGTCACACATTGTGGCTGAGATAATGGTTCAATGTACACAAACTTTGTTTCAGGCACAAAATTATGAAAAATACTATATAAAATTATCTTCAGGCTATGTGTATAAGGTATACATGAAAAATAAATGAATTTGATATTTAGACCTGAGTCTTGTTCCCAAGGTATCTCATTACATATATGCAAATATTCCAAAATCCACAAAAATCTGAAACCCAAAGCACTGCTGGCCCTAAACATTTCAAATAAGGGATATTCAACCTGTAGTACAGATTCTTCTTCCTGCATGTGTTTCTATTTTCTCCTCAAGTTTCCCATATAGTTATTCGTTGCTGATCTCTTAAAATCTATATTTGGAGGGAAACGATCAAACTATAGTTGTTGTAGGGGGTGTAATCTACAGTTGTGGAAAAGCAGATTCAGAGATTAACACTGTTCGCCAGAGGAGGTGGATGAAACCATTGCGGAAAGGCTGACTTCCAACGCCTCTGAGCTGGTGGTCAGCCCTGCAGATTGACTGAGTGAAAACAGCTGCCCATATGAGTTTTACTTGCAACAAACAAAAACCTGGAAACAACCTAAATTTCCAACCACAGAGCATGCAAATAGATTACAGCTCATTTAAATTGGAAATCACTGAGACAACATTAAATATGGCACCATTTTTCTCAATAATACAAGGCAGAAAAAAACAGAAAACAATTTTGTTTTCATTATACTATATATTGCTACATACTATAATTAAAATGTAAAAACAGACATACATGTTAGTAGAAAGCAAAAGGAAACCAGAAAAAAACAAAAATGAAAACAACAGGTGCACTAGGATGGTAGGGTTTGTGTGAAATTTTGTTCACTTAAAATTTTCTGGCCAGGCGCAGTGGCTCACTCCTATAATCTCAGCACTTTGGAAGGCCAAGGCAGGTGGATCATTTGAGGTCAGGAGTTTGAGACCAGCCTTGCCAAACTGGTGAAATCCCGTCTCTACTAAAAATACAAAAATTAGCCGGGCATGGTGGTGCCTGTGTTCCCAGCTACTCGGGAGGCTGAGGCAGGAGAATCACTTGAACCCAGGAGGTGGAGGTTGCAGTGAGCCAAGATTGCATTGCTGCAATCTGGCCTGGGCAAAAGAGCCAGACTCCATCTAAAAAAACAAAACAAAACAAAATAAAAATGGACAATTTCCGTAATATTTTATTAAGGTTTTAATAAAATATACCTTAAAAATATTTGGCCAAGTGCAGTGGCTCATGCCTGTAAGCCTGTAATCCTAGCACTTCAGGAAGCCAAGGCAGGAGGATTGCTTGAGTCCAGGAGTTTGAAACCAGCCTGGGCAACTCCATCTCTACAAAACAAAAAATAAAAACGTTAGCCAGGCATGGTAGTGTGTGCCTCTAGTCTTAGCCACACAGAATGCTGAGGTGGGAGGATCACTTGAGCCCAGGAGGTAGAAGCTGTGGTGAATTGTAGTCATGCCACTGCATTCCAGCCTGGGCGACAAAATGAGACCCTGCCTCAAAAAAAAAAAAAATGTTCTACCTACTAAATTAAAACTTGAATTAAACAAAGAAGCAATTCAACCAGAGGAGAACAAAAAGGTGATAGATCTCAGTACTTATCTAACCTGGCAAGCAAGAAAATACTACGCTTCTAATTTATCAAAAAGAGAAAAAGTAGAATCCTTGCCTGCAAGGAGTTTACCGTTTTGTACTCTGAAGACAGAAGAGCACCTTGGAAATCATGATATACTCAAGGTTTTGGTCAAGGGACTCTGCCCCTGACTGTTGCACTCCATTTCTGATCAGCCACAGCTTGCAGTTCTGCGGCAGATGGCATGGCCAGGCCCCTGATGTTGGGACAGCCAGGGTGAGCGGCTGGAGGGAGTCCAGGGGGCTGGTCTCAGACACATGGAGTCTGAGACAGAGGCAGGATGTGCAGCTAGAGCCACTCTGCATCACAAAGTGAGTGGAAGAATCCAATAGTGGGTCCGGGGCCCCGAGCCTGTCCCTGCCCCCCGGCGCCGCCGGGAGCCCGGCCGTGCTGCGAGAGGCCGTGGAGGCCGTGGTGAGGAGCTTCGCCAAGCACACGCAGGGCTACGGCCGAGTGAATGTGGTGGAGGCACTTCAGGAATTCTGGCAGATGAAGCAGTCCCGTGGGGCTGACTTGAAGAATGGGGCTCTAGTGGTTTATGAGATGGTTCCCTCCAACAGCCCTCCTTATGTCTGCTATGTCACCCTGCCTGGGGGCAGTTGCTTTGGGAGTTTCCAGTTTTGCCCCACAAAAGCTGAGGCCCGGAGAAGCGCTGCGAAGATTGCGCTAATGAATTCTGTGTTTAATGAACATCCTTCCCGAAGAATCACTGATGAGTTCATTGAGAAGAGCGTCTCTGAGGCCCTGGCGTCTTTCAATGGCAACAGGGAGGAAGCTGACAACCCAAATACAGGGATTGGTGCCTTCCGATTCATGCTGGAATCTAACAAGGGCAAATCAATGTTGGAGTTCCAGGAGCTAATGACAGTTTTTCAACTGCTGCACTGGAATGGCAGCCTTAAGGCCATGAGGGAAAGACAATGCTCTCGGCAGGAGGTGTTGGCTCATTATTCACACCGGGCCCTGGATGATGATATTCGCCACCAAATGGCCTTGGACTGGGTGAGCCGGGAGCAGAGTGTGCCAGGGGCACTGTCTAGAGAGCTGGCCTCCACTGAGCGGGAGCTGGATGAAGCTCGACTGGCAGGCAAGGAACTGCGCTTCCACAAGGAGAAGAAAGATATTCTCATGCTGGCTGCCGGGCAGCTGGGCAATATGCATTCGTCCAACTGCTAGGCGTCCACCCACACACTCTCCATCCTTTCCACGGCCTTTTTTGTATGTCTCCTTTCTAAGATTTAGGATGATTTTTTTGTACATACTTTCTCAATTTTATACTTAAAAAAAAAAAAATATATATATATATATATATATATATATATATATATGTATAAATTCCACACCTAGAGTCCTATTTGCTAAGAGATCCCTTTTCTTACTTCCAGTTTTGGGATGCAGTTTTATTTGCAACATCTTTACTCCACTTTACAAGAAAGAGCAGGTTGTCTTTGAAGCTTTGTTAGCTCTTAAACTTCCAAATTACCTCTGTAGTCATTTCAGTAGAACTAAAAGATTAACTCAGTGTTCATGTCTCCTTCTTTTCAAATATCCGG
>PVKP010018483.1:0-44197 GCA_004027715.1 Plecturocebus donacophilus | reverse complement strand
AACTGCGGCGTCCACTCGCTCTCTGCGCCCTCACCGCGAGCCACAATCCTGAGCTGCTGCTACGCGGCCATTTTGGATCTCTCTCCGCCCGGTGATGAAGTTTTTCAGTTTCTTAGTTATCCTTTGGTGGACGCCCGTTCCCCTCAGAGCCAGACCTTCCCGGGTTCGCTGTGCTTGCTGTGAAACTCTCCGTCCTCAGCGCTTCCAATTGCTGTTTTCCTTGTGGGGATGGGACCAGCCGAGCCCGTCCGTCCCGTATACTCTGTACTGGGAAGCGCCGCGCCGGGCGCCGGCAAAAGAGCCACTCCGGCCAAAAGAGTCACGCTGGCGACCCGTGTGGCTTCTCTGCCGGGACTCTCCCGGTCTGTGGGCAACAAAAATTCGTCGGAAAGTGCGGCATCCACTCGTTCTCTGCGCTTTCACTGGGAGCTACATTCCTGAGCTGTTGCTAATCGGCCATCTTGGATCTCTCTCCCCACCTTCTTATCTCATATTCTTTCTTCAAACTATTCTAATTAGGCTTTTGTTCCCACCACTCCACTGAAATCATTCTTTTCCAAGACTACCAACAATCTTTATCCTGTCAAATCAACATCCTAATTATATTTGACATCTTTGGTATTTGATACTGCTAGTCATTTCCTCTTCCTTTAAATAAGCTGTTCCCTTGACTTTCAGGCCTCTGAACATGCCTGGAAATCCTCTTATCTCACTGGCATGTCATACACAGCCTTATTTTCTGGCACTTCCTCTTTCTGATGACTTCTAGTTGTTGGAATCCCCCAGGATTCAATCTTTTTTTGTCTTGTTTTTGAGACAGGGTCTCACTCTGTCACCTAGGCTGGAGTGCAGCAGCATGATCATAGCACCACTGCAGCCCTGGCCTCCCAGGCTCAGGTAATCCACCTGAGCCTCCGAGCAGCTGGAATCACAGGCACTTGCCACCACATACAATTATTTTTATTTGAAGATGAGGTCTCACTATATTGCCCAGGTTTCTTCAGCTCTTTTCTATCCATATTCTTTCCTGACGTCACCATTCTAATAACATGACCTTAAATGCCCCCTAAACGCCAATGACCAGCACTTACACTGGTTATCTGAAAAATGTCTCATTCTTATGTCAAAACGAAATTCTTGATTCCTCATTTCCCTCCACTAAACCTACTCTTATCTCAATCTTTCACATCCCAATTACTGGCAGCACAATTTACCTCACTGCTCACGCCAAAAACCCGGAGTTATCTCTGATGGCTCTCTTTACTTGTCCTCCATACTAAATCTACCTACAAATCCTGTCAGCTGTACCTTCACTGTACCTCCCAGAACTGCTCATTTTCCAGCACCCTCTACTACTATATAGTCAAAGCACTGCTTCCTTCATCTGGGCCACTGCAAGGGAAGAAATAGTCTCCTGCTTGTTTCCCCTAGTCCATTTTCTTTACAACAGGATCTTTTTACAGAGTATCAGGTCACATCACTGCTTCCCTGCTTTCCACCACAATTAGAATGTAATCCACCTCCTCACCATTTGACTGGCATCTTTCCTTCAGCCTTCTCCTCAACACACACTATGCTCCAGTACACATGCTTTCTTCCTGTTCCTTTAACACACTAGCCTGGTTCCTACCTCAGGAAATATTCACTCTTCTCTCAGCCTGAGATCTCCCTCTAGACTAGGCGTGTCCAGTCTTTTGGTTTCTCTGGGCCACAGTGGAAGAAGAAAAGCTCCCCAGGTTATTCTGTTTTTGTTTTGCTTTTTTGTTTTTTGGGGGTTTTTTTTTTTTTTTTGAGACAGAGTCTTGGTTTGTTGCCAGGCGCCAGGCTGAAGTACAGTGGCACAATCTCAGCTCACTGCAATCTCCACCTCCTGAGTTCAAGCAATTCTCCTGCCTCAGTCTCCCTAGTAGCTGGGACTACAGGCACACGTCACTACGCCCAGCTAATTTTTGTATTTTTTAGTAGAGACGGGGTTTCACCATGTTGGCCAGAATGGTCTCGATCTCTTGACCTCGTGATCCGCCCACCTTGGCCTCCCAAAGTGCTGGGATTACAGGTGTGAGCCACTGCGCCCGGCCTCCCCACGTTATTCTGATATAGCTCATCCAATTTTCTAGATCAGGGGTTGGCAAACTCTTTCTGTAAAGGGCCAGATAGTAAATATTTAGGCTTTGTGGGCCATATGGCCTCTGTTGTAACTACTAAACTGCCATATGGCACAAAAGCAGCCATAGACAACATGTAAATGCATGGACATGATTGTGTACCAATACAAATGGTCAGGCCAGATTTGGACCAGGCTGTAGTTTGGCAACCCCTGCTGGACCATGTTTCTCAAAAATTAATGTGCATACAAACCATATGAAGGGCTTGTTAAAATGCAGATTCTAATTCAGAAAATCTGGTATGGGCCTGAGCTGAAGTGCTGCTAACAAGCTGCCAGGTGGTGCTGAAGATATCAGCATATGGACCAGCAAGGCACAACTTCAGCACTGGGTGCCAGACTTTACTGAATGCCATTATATCCTGAGAGGAATGATTTGACTGTTATTTACATGATTTCACATAATATGATCATACATTTTATAAAAAGAAGAATAAAGAACCTTGTTACATAGTTAAGATTTTGTAGCACAAGGCAACTATGAACAATACTTATAAATACATTTTATGGTTCATAAGGAAATAAACTTGGCAAAAACTCCATTTAAAAATTCCTCATTAATAATGAAAGTATAGATATTCATTCACACACCTACCTATAAATAACATGGAATGCTTTCGTGCAAATTTCAGGCCTTCATTTCTATCAACTTCACGATTTTCCTAAAAGATAAAGGCAATGATTAAGAAAGCCTACCAGAATACAGAACCAAAATGCCAAGTGTCTGCCTTCTTACCTTATCAATTTTATTTCCAACTAGCATGTTTACTATGTCATTTCTTGTACAGTATGTTTCCAATTCATTTAACCAATTATCCAGTTTAACAAATGTGTCTCTTCTTGTGACATCATAAACTGAAATAAAAGGAGTCATAATAAGCATTAAAGATAAGAAGCAATGGCATATTTCTGATATGTAGCTAGGAGTTAGCATTAGTAAGCAATATAGACAAGTCTGTTTTTTATTCTCTTCAACGATTAACAGTGTCTACTGATCCAAATGGAAGAAACAAGTGTTTTTTTTTAAAGCACGCACACACATTTCAATCCTACTAATACATACTGTCACAGAAATGAAATTATATCCTGTGTAATAAGTGATAACCCATTTAATACCCATTAAAGCAAAACAACAGCTGTTCCCATTCATAATGATGAACGAGGTATATCAAAAAACCAGAGTGTTTAGATTCACATTTGTGGCAAAATATCAAAAAAAAATTATGAATATAAACATCTATGACCCCATTAATTTGTTTCTTACAAGAACCAGAATTTACAGCTTTGAAAACATTAAAGTACAGTTAGTGAATGGGTTCCTGGTGTTCTTCCTATTATCACTTTCATCTTATGTCATTGTGCATTATAATAAAGAGCTTATTAAAGTGTTTTCTAAACTCAAGAGATGCTGAACCTAAAGGCTAAGTATCACTATCAAGCCATAATATTAAGAGAATTCTACCCATTAATACAATTGATCAATACTCATTTTAAACAGTTTTCTAGGAATATCAAGAACAAGCACTTTTCAACAAATTACACTGAGAATTCACATTTGGTTTCTGAATTTTGTTTGATTATAAATCAATAGTGTTAAATGCTTAGTGATATTTTTAGGACTAATAAAGCAGATTCTACTAAGCAACAAAAACTTTTCTTCCTTTATAAACTGTAGCAAATATTAATATGCTGATTACTGAAGCCCAGTTTCTGTAATACTCCAAGACAGTCCAACATATACTAATTAATCTTCAATTATGTTCTCATTGACATGTGCTTTCAAACCAAATAAATCAGTCTTGTCTTTATTTTTTAAGTGCTGGACAAAAGACTAAAATCAAAAGCTTTAATATTCATTAAAATTACATGAAGTTAATACAACTGCAAGTTACATAAAAGTAGCTCTAACGAGAAGTAAAACAAAAATGTATTAACTTTCACAGACTAGGACAATCAGAAACTCCAATAAATATTTTTAAATAGTACATTAATTAAAGCAAACACTTACCTAATATAACACCCTGTGCACCTCTGTAATAGCTGGGAGTTAATGTTCTAAACCTCTCTTGACCAGCAGTATCCTAAAAATGATCATTATTATTAAATAAAGTATAAATAATAGACCTTCAATATACTAGTTTAAGAGCAGAAAGTAAAACAGCATTACTAAAAATAATATTAATGCATGAGATCATTAAAAAATGGGAATTTAAATAAGATGTGCTCACTTACTGACAAGTGTCACATAATAAAATTATTTATAAATACTCTAAAGAAATGCAACAATGTGAAGGTTTTCTGCCATTTTGAATTTAAGATTTTTATCATACATGAAACAAAAGCCATGGTTCTAAACTTCAGCTGCACAGTGAAATTTTCTAGGAATCTTGAGTCTAATCTCCAAAAAATTCCTGTTTAATTAGTCTAAGGTAATGACAGTTATTAAAAAAAAAAAAAAAACTTTCCAGGTGCTTTTCATGTAGAATCAAGGCTGAAAACCACTGATTTACTGATTTGAAGAGAATTATGGGAACGTCTTATTTTAGGTAACGGATTTTTAGGTTGGGCTCTTTTAAGCGTTTTCTATGTATCTCCTTTTGAGAAAATGCATATAACCAAGCCACTCTTTATTACATGTTGTCTCTGACTCAAATTAGGGTAAATGAACAATGTACACTAGGTAGAAAATGTAAATTTCATAAAGCAGGGAATCCTCTGTTCAATCACCAGTTTAACCATCAGGCCGAGAGCAATTCTTGAAAAAAGATAGTTGTTCAGAATTTGTTGAGTAAAAATAATAATAATAATAATGAACCTATTTAACAAGCCTTTACTTCCAGGCCCAATTCCTTCTCTCTATTTATCGTCTTTCTACCGTCCTCAGAATATGGTTTCAAGGTACCTAAGATTATACAAAGCAGGTCAGCCCACCACCTGTTTTATTAAATAAAGTTTTATTGAAACACAGTAGGCCTATTTGTTTACGTATTGCCATATGGGCCACTTCAGGGTTGGACTAAATCCTATCTGGCCCTTTAAGAAAAAGTTTTCAGTCTGCTGATGTAAAGTAACCTGAAGAAAAGTAAAAGTAAAAAATGTATCAACCGTCAACTTAGCTACCAGTCCCACTGCTGGAAGTGAGAGTTCGCTATGGGACAAGCAGAAGCTCCTCTAGATGACACAAAGAGTGTTAGAATAACCTCTAAGAGATATATAAGATTGGAGAGGAATTTAAACCGTCAGTGAGGGGCTTGAGGGGCTTTAGCAAGATACTAGGGAGTATCTGTGGTCATTTATAACCCCAGAAGAGAAACTTAAGAGGAAAGTAACTTTTCAATGTAAATCACTTTGAACATTCACCACTCTTCCACAGACATACTTACATAAATCTAAATGCCTTTCCTTCCAGATTCTCACCACCACAGAAACTAATCCCCACCCTGCCATGTTTAAGTGAGGAAGTAACAGATTTAAAGTAAATGTTCTAAACAAATAAATGTATAAAATAAATGATTTTTTTCTTTACAAAATGCTCTCTGCCTTGAAGTTTCTTACAAAACCTGCCTAGGATTTTTAAATTATTCAACTTGAATATTTATTCAACTTTTCAAAAACAATACTATAAATTGAAAGCTGCTTAAAGCAAAGTGAACTTGCTGTCTACCTAAAGTAGATTATAATTTTGATAACATGAGACAAGTCAATATGGTAGTTTAATAATCATTAATGAAACAGCACATGGATGACCAGTGACCTTTTTTGATCACTATGCTCAAGTAATCAAAACCCAAATTTGCAGGGAAAAAAAGAACCAACTAGAAGCCAAATGATGTAACTACTATGTATATCATAGTAAAATTATTACCATGTAGATCAGTAAAAGTGTCACCACTTTTACTACCACCACTTTTAGGAAGCAATTGACAATATATATAACAAACTAGAAATGCTCTTCACAGCCTTACACTAGTACCTATTTCAGAAAATCTTAATTCATAAAGACTCAATAAAAATGTATATTTAAAATAACAAATCATTATAAGACTGTGTCCTAGCTATTTACTTACATGCAAAAAAATGACAAATTAGCAACATTCAAATTATTCAGTATCTAGATACATTATAACTTTTAGAGTTGCACCATGTTAAGCATTTAACTTTTAGTAGTACAGACTATCTTTTTTCGAGAGAAAAAAAAAAAAGGAAAAGTCATTATTTAAAAGACAAAACTCAGTTTTGGAACAGTGAATTTGGAAATTTAAGAAGTATCTATTTTTCCATACATGCAATACTGTTCCATTTTCATAACAAATAGCTTGAGGCAAACATTTTAGCCCCAAGACTTTGTGATACCAGGAAAAAAGTTAATTATATTTGCATAAGGAAACTGTATCCCATAACTTCCAAAGCTGGCAGAAAACAAGTGAACATGAACTTTGTTCTCTCTGGTCTTCATTGAGATCAACTTCAAAAACCGCCTTAATGAAACACAACATAAAAATCAGAACCGCAATTCCAGTTAAAATATCCATAAATCCCAATGTTTTAAAAGTAAAGACCATAGCAAGAAAGTTTTAATGTTGAAATATTACACTTGACTTTGACACTTTACTTGTGAATATTAGTAATTAGGCCAGATGTTTAGAGCCTTGCCATTTTTGGATTCAATTATAAAAATGTTTAAATAGGTGTTATAATTTAGGAGGTAGAGGGAACCCTGTGCAATAGCATTGCATCAGGGTTTATAATAACTATAAAGTGTATATGGTTAAATAGAAGTTAGATTTTTGCTTGTGTTTGTTTTCAAAACAGTAATATGTGGTAGGTATAATAACATCTTTGTAAGATAAAAGAAGCACAGCTTTTTGTCTCTGTCCTGTGGTTTTATTTTCTGATGAGGGAAGAAAAGAAGAAACTACCAAAGATATATAGAAAAATTCAGGGCTAGGAAGGATCTAGAAAGGCTAAATAATAGAATGTAAGTAGAATAAAGTGAAAGTGAAGCAAGGACATAGCAAAAGGCAGTAGAAGAAAACAAACTCTCAGATGCCATTTAGGTCATAATGAGTGTGCACTTTCAGGAGGCAAGAGGGGCAGGGCTATGCTTAATTATTCTATTTCACCCTAAAAGAAGCTTCCAAGTAGGAGAGAAACTCATTTTATAAATAAAACTATAGAAGAATTAGGCAACTATGGACTCATATATTTCTAATAGAGTGGAAGGGCCTTCCTAAATACAACATTACAACCAAATGTCATGATAAAAACAGCTGATCCTACCATATAAATATTAAAACCTTGGTATGACAAGAACATCCTTTAACTCCTTTTCACCTCCCCACCACCATTATTCATCCTTAAAAATATTTGAAGTTACATGACAAACTGGAAAACAAATCTGTACATAAGGCAGAGGTAGTATTACAAACAAACAAGAACACATTCAACTGAAACATGATTTTAAAGGCAAATGACAGATTAGAAAATTGTACCACATGACAAAGACCTAATACTTTTTTTTCACTTGCCAACAGCATGAAGATCTAATACTTTTAATATATAAAGACTTTAATGATGAAAAAGATGAATGCTAATATATAAAATGGGTAAAATATGTAAAAAGAAAATTTATTTTTTTAAATGATCAATAACAGGCAAAAATCTCTTATCAAAATAAATGCAAATTTAAGTAAAACAGCATCACTCAGAGGCAAAAACAGAAAGAATGATAACAGTACAGATTAGGATGTGGAAGAATGAATATGAAAATATAATTGGTGGTAGTAGAAACTGGAAAAAAAAAGGCTTTTTGGTATACATTAACGTTAAGACTTCATATTCATTTCTACTTCCAGCTACACATTCTAAAGTAACTGGACAAGTACACACAGAAGTATAAATCAGGATGCTTAAGGCGCTCGAATCTTTGTGAAAAGCTGGAAAAAAATGTAAGTATTTCTCACTGAAGTTTCACTAAATTAAAGTACAGCTATGAAATGGAATACTAGGTGGCCATATAAATGGATATAGCACATACTGTGTGTGGGGGTGAGGAGGTAGGGAAGAAGGACAAACAGGTTTAAAAATGTAAGATATAATCCCTTCTTTTGGAAAACTGCACATACTCATATGTGTAGTGGTATGTATACACATCCCTAGATATTTTAAAGAATGCTCACTAAAATGTATTCAGTAGTATACACTTATGGATGGTCTTCTCTACTAATGTCTTATTGTCTCAATTATCCTTTTTAGAATGACCCTGTATTATTCTTACCCTGTGTTATTCTTATAAACCTCTCTTCTTCAAAAAACATTTATAGGTCTATGGTAAAGACGTCTCTTCAATAATACCTGCCAACCTTTTTGTTAGGCAAAAACTAGAAAGTAAATTTAAAACAAAACTATAAGAGAAAAATCTTAATGCACCCAGCAACCCTCAGAACCTACTCTTATCTATATATTTCACAAAACAGCAGCAAGGCGGGGAAGGGATCATAAATTAACCATGAAAAGCATATGGAAATCAGGCCTCCACTTTAGGACAGAAAAAGCCAGCATTCTTACATCGTTCAACATATCTTACCATAGTCTAGCCCAATGTTTTCCAAATAGTTTTCTGTTAGACATTACTGTTCTGATTGACATTAAATATATTTGGGGGAAAGAGGCAAACAGGCTAACAAATTTAAAGTACTGTATATTAGGAAAAACTGACAAAAAAATGAAACACACTTATATAGTTATTTGTTATGTGGGGATAAATGTGTATTAGAAACAGTGTGCCATTCAGAGAATGCCAAGAAAATGAATGACATCATACAATGCATGTTGTTGTTTTCAATCTGTGACAGATGTACAAACAGCATTTACCACTTCACCACCATGTGGAAGTATGTCTCGATTTGATGATTGCTGATCAGTTCCAATTTGATTTCTTAAGTTATAAACATATATCTTTAATCAAAGTAAATGTGGAAATTAGATACATAAAACAGTATATATTTAGAATATATGTATATATATTACAGACCACATTTAGATAGATATAGATAGATCAGTATGTAGGTGGGTAAATAGACTGAGGAAAGGGAGACACAGAGAGACAAACATAAACACTGCACATCTTGGATATTTTTGACAGTTAATGCTACCTTATTTGGCACTAGCATGAGGAGATCTAGCTAGTAGGGCAATGGGGATCAGAATGGCTGGATTCACAGGAAAAAGAAAAGAAGCCAGTAAGGAAAAATGAGGCATTAAAAATAAACCCAAAGTTTGAAACCTCAAATTTTACAAATATTTATACTAACAAACAAAAATAAAATATTTTCCTAAATATCACATCACTCCTCCTTCACTTAACAATTGTCTTTAGTGTTAGTTCAGTCTAAATGGTCTTTTTAACATATCCAATTATAATTCTCTTTGGCAGATGAGATGATTTTTTTAATATTCTGTTCTGTTTTGAAATATTCATAAAGAATTATGCATTTTAAAATTTAAAACATAGCTGCTTAATTACTCAATGATAACACATACCTCTTTGTTTATCCTTTAATCAGTATCAAATCTCCCAAAAGTTATTTAATATAAATTGTTCATTAATCACCTCTAGAACACTACACAAATCAATTTCTGTATCCCTAAAAAGTAAAGTTTAATACTTTAAAAATACATTTTAAAAACTCTTACCCATATTGCAAGTTTTGCCTTATTTCCATCCACTGAAATTGTTTTCACCTTAAAGTCAACACCTTAAAGAAATGAAAATTTGGATAAGTCTTCCAGTAAAACAGACTTTTAAAATCCATTACCAAAAAAAACAGAGAAAACAGAAAAGTCACCTTTACCAAATGCCCACTTCACACCCCAAATTCTTAGAATTCTGGATGTGGAGATAAAAAGTGTCATTAAAATCCAGGATCTTAGGATTTAATAAGGATAAATAAAAATCAAATGCTTGCAGCATTCACTCACTCACCTACCTTCCATTCTTCCAAAAAGGAAAAATAAAATTCAATTTAAGGTGATAACTCACTATACATGTTACAAGTCAAGAGCTGCAATTACAGTGCTCACACAAAGAAGACTATCCATGGCTGACTGTGGATCATGGCAGATTCCAGGGGCTACCTAAGCACATGCTATTGTTATGAGTGCTATCCACTGCCAGCCGAACTAACTGAGATCTTGAAGGTAAGCAGCTTGGAGAACCGGTAAAAATATAAGAGCCACTCACTCTTTGTCTTATAATCTCTTTATTTTGTTTTTATCCTAAAAAAAAAATACTATTTTTATAATAACCTAATCAATGATAACTTGCTACAGTATGATCTTAATAAAAGAATTTATACATAAACACATTTATACATAATCTAAGAATTTTCATAAGTGAAAGAGAGGAGTGCCCAAAGTTCTACGAAAAGCTTCTATAAGTACTAATTTATGTAAAGAAAAAAGTTTCATAAGAAGTCACACAAGGCTTTATTACAGCAGCCAAAAAAGAAACCTCTCCCTTTCCAGGAAAAAGAGTTGACACATGCCATCTGGCTTAAATGAACAGCAACTGCCCACATGTCTTTAAAGAGTATCAAAAACATAATGTGCAGTCTACCCCACTGGCCAGAGGGAAAACATTAGCTCAAGAAGCTTGGAAAGAAACTTTCAAAAGATCTTATTAGCTTGTCACAATTAATTCAGAACAGCCCCAACTAAGATGAACAGCACCCTTATATACTAAATGCTTAATAGAACACCTGTCACCAATATGGGAATATATTTGTAATTCTTGGAAGACTTGTGGTGATCCATTACCTATACAAATTCAGTAATAAAAATGCATATTCAAAATGTGCACAATGCCAGGTCTTTCTGTATGCCAAACATTTTTTAAGTTTGGTGTTTTGAGCTGGGGTGATAAAGGAGTTGATAAAGCCTAGAATGCTGGGCAACCATTAGTAAAAGGACAGTACTGATTACATAGCCCAAGAAAAACCTAAGTATAAAATTTCTTCACAGCCAGACAAAAAATCCCACATACTAAATAATCTTGTATTTACCAGGTCTAGATAAAGAAGTTACCATGTCATTTTAAAAGTGGAACCATCTAAATAAACAACATGAAATTATCTACATTTTCTTCCTATTGCAAAAAAAAAAAAAAAAAAAAAAAAGGCACAAACCCTGGGAAAATTCATAGGAGGAAAATGGTTGTGACTTGGTGCAGGTACTAAACGACAGCGACTAGCAGACATTACACAGAGATGGCCTCTGTCATGCACACACTACAGTTAAATTTTCAAGGTTTTTCAGGGAGCATATAAAGAATTATGTTTTCTTCTTAATAATCCCAGATACATGTTAAAGAGCAGACAAGCATCTTTCCTATCAGCTAGTTTGTTTACCCAAGAAAAGAAAATCACCGCTTCGAGAATTCTTTCCATACCCCATCTCCTCCTCCTCTTTTATTATTTCCTGGTTTTGCATGTTTGTTGACAACAGTCTAATAACTGTCTCTGACATAAGAATAATTTGCAATGTGAATAACAATGTTTCTAAGTTATGCTTTTGACATATCTGAAACTTACCATAACATCCACAAGACACACTCACCACTACAGTCCTACCATCAAAGCCAACAGACACAGGTAGGCTGAAGGGGCACCTCAACTAAATCTAGACCCCTAAAGTCACCAGTCATCTCCTCTTGGTTTCTCTGGTGAATCTCACATGCAGCAGCAATTGAGCTCTTCAGATCTCACATGCTAAAACTGCTTCTTCACCATGCCTGGTTCTTCTCTTTTTTAAGTGGCTAATAATTTGTCTTAATTGGTAGCAGCAGTGGGAGTCTTTCTGCGAGATTTGATTTTGCCAGTTTCTTACAAAATTTGATTAAACCATCCTTTCAATCTCTTCCTGTGAGTGACAACAGAAATAGAGGAACTGCCATCTCAGCTTTTCCTTGTTCGTTTGTGTTTGCATTTTTAATATGATCTTTAATTCAGTTCCTTTGCAAGAACCTTTTTTAGGCACACTTGTAAATTTTCATATTGCACTTACTGCTTATTTCAAAAGCTCTATTAATTATATTATTTAGTTTTAACTAAAATAACCTTCATGAAATAGGTCAAAGAAAATATGAACTCAACAATACATATATGTGAATGGGAGACCAGAAAATATCAATGAAAGCAGAAGCTTATGTCTTGTTGAAGAGGAAAAACAATTAATTAATCAACAGAAACTGACTCAGAACTGACACAGATGTGACAACAGCATACCACATGTTCAAAAAGTTAAGTAGACATGAGTGACATGAGTGACATAAAAAAAGACCAAACAGAACTTTCTCAAGATGAAGAGGCTGGGTACAGTGGCTCACGCCTATAATTCCAACACTTTGTGAGGCTGAGGTGGGAGGATTGCTTGAGGCCAGGAGCTCGAGAACAGCCCTGGCAAAATAGTGAGACTTCATCTTGACAAAAATAAAATTTAAAAATTAGCCAGGCATGGTGGCTTGTCCCTGTAGTCCCAGCTTCTCAGGAGGCTGAGGTATGAGGATGGCTTAAGCCTGAAAGGTCAAGGCTGCAATGAGCCATGGTTGTGCTACTGCACTCAGCAAGACTGTCTCAAAAAAAAAAAAAAAAAAAAAAAAGGTGAAAATGGCAATGTCTGAGATGAAAAATACACTGAATAGGATTAACAGCAAAGTAGATGCTGCAGAAGAAAACATTAGTGAATGTGATGATAGAGCAAAAGAAACTACCCAAGAGGAAGTAGAAAGAAAAGATTCAAAAAAAAAAATGAGAGAGCATCAATCATCTGTGGGACAACTTCAAGCAGCCTAATATGAAAACAATGGAGTTGATAAAAAAGAAGAGACAAGAAAGGCAGGGAAATATATCTGAAGAAATAATGGCTGAAAATTTTCAAATTTGATGAGAAATATAAATCCACAGATCATAAAAGCTCAATAAACCCCTAGCAAAAAAGAAAAAGAAAAACTCAGAGACATCATAATGAAATTGTTCTAAGTATTTTAAAATAAATATTTTAAATGAAAAGAAAAACACACCAAAACTTGTAGGACGCCATTAAAGCAATACTTACAGGAACATTTATAGAACTAAATGTCCATATTAGAAAAGTGATCTAAAATCAATGACCTAGGCTTCTAAACTAAGACAATAGAAAGAGCAGCAAATTAAACCCAAAGAAGTAGAAGAAAATAAAGTTCAAACCAGAAATTAAAAACAGAAAAACAGAAAAAAAAAAAAAAAAAAAAAAAAAAAAAAAAAAAAAAAAAAAAAAAAAAAAAAAAAAAAAAAAAAAAAAAAAAAAAAAAAAAAAAAAAAAAAAAAAAAAAAAAAAAAAAAAAAAAAAAAAAAATCAATGAATCCAAAAGTTGGATCAATAAGAAAAGCAATGAAACTGATAAACTTTTAGTCAAACTGATCAGGAAAAAGAAGACAAAAATTATCATTATAAAGAATGAAAAATATCACATCATTCATAGCTTGTACAAAGGTTAAAGGGATGAGAGAATGTTATGAACAAGTTTATGCCAATAAATTTGACAACTAAGATAAAAGGGATAATTTCCTTGAAAGATTAAAAGCTACCAGAATTTACAGAAAAAGAAATAGATAACAAAGAAAATATCTATAGACTATAGATTAAAAAAGGAAATGTGAAGGGAGTCAAAGCTTATTATTATAAAAAATCTCTAAACACATAAGAAGGCAGTAATGGAAGAATTCAGGAACAAAAACTCTTTAAGCAAATAAATAGCAAAATGGCAGAAGTCCTTCCTTATTGGTATATTAAATGCAAACAGAATAAACTCTCCTGTCAAAAGTAGATTGGCAGAATACTTTTTAAAAACTCAACTACATGCTGTCTATCAGAGATTCACTTTAGGTCTAGAAATAAATATAGGTTGAGAGTGAAAGGACAGGAAAAGATATTTCATGCAAATAGTAACCAAAAGAGGATAAGGGTAATTATGCTAAAATCAGACAAAATAGACTTTAAGTCAAAAACTGTTAGGAAACTAAAGACAAAATGTTTTGATAAAAAGGCCAATTCTCAAGAAGATACAATTCTAAAAATATACACCATAGAACAGAAGTCCAATATACATGAAGCATACACTGATAAAGGGAAAAACAGTGTACAACAGTCGAAGATTCTATTTATTTATTTTCCTAAACACAAGCCCTCCACTGAAAATACTGATTATTTTTATTGCCTGACTGAATTCCAAAACATCTTTTTATTTTACAAATTACATTTTATTTAGATTTTTACAATTACAGTTTTATTACACAGGATACAGTATCAGGACCAGCCAAAAGGAGAGACACGTAAGGATGAGGTCTGGGAGGGTCCCAAACACTGAGTTTCCATGCCCCTCCCCACAAAACCAGAGCATATCACCTTCTTTTTTTTTTTTTTAAATCCTCCCATAAACTTTATCCTTTTTTTTTTTTTTTTATTTCAATAGGTTTTTAGGAACAGGTGGTATGTGTTACATTGATAAGTTCTTTAGTGGTAATTTCCGAGATTTTGGTGCACCCATCACCCGAGCACTGTGCACTGTATCAAATGTGCAGTTTTTTATCCCTCACCCCTCTCCCACCCTTCCCCTCAAGTCCCCAAAGTCCACTGTATCATTCTTATGCCTTTGCATCTTCATAGCTTAGCTCCCACTTATGAATGAGAACTTAAGATGTTTGGTTTCCCATTACTGATTTACTTCACTTAGAATAATGTTCTCCAATTCCAGCCAGTTTGCTGCAAATCTCATTATTTTGCTCCTTTTTATGACTGAGTAGTATTCCATGATATACATATAACACATTTTATCTACTCGTTAACTGATGGGCATATGGGCTCGTTCCATATTTCTGCAATTGTGAATTGTGCTGCTATAAACATGCATGTGCAAGCGTCTTTTTCACATGATGAACACTCGGAGTTTTAATACACCACTTCCAATTATGAATAGTGTAATAAGACACATTAACAACAAAAAATAAAGAGCTTGAAGGCCAATGAGAGCCAACAGAACACTCCATACAACAACAAATGTTTCTCTAGTGTACATGAAACATTCTCCAGGACAGACCATATACTGGCCACAAAACAAGTCATAATACATTTCAAAAAACCGAAATCAGGGCAGGCACAGTGGCTCATGTCTGTAATCCCAGCACTTTGGGAGACTGAGGCAGGTGGATCACGTGGTCAAGAGGTCAAGACCATCCTAGCCAACATGGTGAAACCCCATCTCTACCAAAAATACTAAAATTAGCCGGACATGATGGTGCATGCCTATAGTCCCAGCCACTCGGGAGGCTGAGGCAGGAGAATCGCTTGAACCTGGGAGGCAGCAGTTGCAGCAAGCCAAGATCGTGCCACTACATTCCAGCCTGGTGACAGAGCAAGATTCTGTCTCAAAAAAAAAAAAACAAAGACCAAAATTGTGCAAACCATTTTTCTGATTACAATGGAATAAACCTAGAAATAAATAACAGAAGTAATACTGGTAAATTCACAAATACATGAAAAAGAAACAACACCCTTTTAAACAACCACTAAATCAAAGAAGAAATCATAGAAAAAAATTAGAGAATGCCTTGAGACAAAGAAAAATACAATATATTAAAACTTAGGGAATGCAGTGAAAACAATATTAACAGAGAATTTGTTTTTTTTTGAGATGGAGTCTTGCTCTGTTACCCAGGCTGGAGTGCAGTAGCGCAATCTCGGCTCACTGCAATCTCCTGGGTTCAAGTGATCTTCCCATCCCAGCCTCCCTAGTAGCTGGAATTACAGGTGCCCACCACCACACCTGGCTAATTTTTGTATTTTTAGTAGAGATGGGGTTTCACCATGTTGGCCCAGCAGGTCTCTACCTCCTGACCTCAGGTGATCTGCCTGCCTCAGCCTTCCAAAGAGCTGGGATTACAGATGTGAGCCACCATGCCCGGCCCAGAAATGTATAGCTGTAAATGAATACATTATAAAGAAAACAAAACTTCAGGCTGGTCCGAAGGTAGTGCGTTATCTCAATTGATTGTTCACAGTCAGTTACAGATAGAACTTCTCGTTCTACTCTTTCCCCCCTTCTCACTACCGCATTTGACTAGTCTTAAAAAATTTTTTAAATAAATAATAAATAAACAAAAGAAAACAAAACTTCAAATCAATAACCTAACTTTATACCTTAAGGAACTAAAAAAGAAGAGTAAACTATGTGCAAAGCTAGCAAAGCAAAAGCAATAAACAATATGAGCAAAGATAATTAAATAGAGAATAAAACACAATAAGGAAAATCAATAACCAAAGTTTTTTTTTTTTAAAGATCAACAAAACAGACAAACTTTCAAACTAGTTTGACTTTAAAAAGAGTGAGAGAAAGACTCAAATTACAAAACTCAGTTATGAAAATATGGTCAATACTACCAATTTTACAGGAAAAAAAGGGATCATAAGAAAATACTTTGAACAATTGTATGCCAATGAATTGGATAACCTAAATGAAATGGGCAAATTCTTGCAAATATGCAATCTGCCAAAATTTACAAACATGAATAGTTTATTCAAGTTTTCTATTGATGAGTAAATTTTGTAAGGACATTGAATCTTACTAAATGCAAGAACAGGTGGACAAGAAAAATGAAATATATCGCATTAAGAAAATGAAGCATTTTTAAACACATGATGATTATCCTGAAGCAGAAAATGCATTTGACAAAATTCAATTCTCTTTCATGATAAAAGCACTCCACAAACTAGGAATAGAAGGGAATTTTCTCAACATAATAACCATCATATATTAAAAACCCATAGCTAATGTCATATTCAATGGTGATAAAGTTTTGGTTTTATTCCAAGTTGTTTTGGCTAGTCTAGTTCCTTTGCATTTCCAAGTGAATCTTACAATCAGCTTGTTTTACAAATAAAAGCCTGCTGGGATTTTGACAGGGATTACACTGAATCTACAGATCATTTTGGGGAGAACTGACCTCTTAGCAATATTAAATCTTATGGCTATTGAAAAAGTTGTATCTTTCCATTCACTTAGGTCTTTAAAAATTTATCTGTAAGTATTTCGTAATTTTTAGTGTTACAGGTCTTTGACAAATTTCGTCAAATTTAGTCCTAGGTATTCCATAGATTTTTATTTAAACATATTTGATTTTTCATCTTCCTTTTTAAGATTACTAATATATAGAAATACAATTGATATTTTAAATATGGACTTTTGTATTCCCATGGATTTTTGCATTCTTCTTTTCCAATCTGGATGACTTTTACTTCTCGTATTACTGCCCTGGCTAAAAATTTCTAGTACAATAGAAATGGTGAGAGCTTATATTCTTATTTTGTTCCTCATATTAAGGGGAAAACATTCTTTTACCACTAAGTATGATTTTAGCTCTATGTTTTTCACAGATATCCTTTATCAGGTTTCTAATTATAGTTTACTGAGAGGTGTCACCAAGAATATATGTTGACCCAGGTGCTCATGCCTATAATCCCAGCACTCTGGGAGGCCAAGGTGGGTAGATCACCTGAGGTCGGGAGTTCGAGACTAGCCTGAACAACATGGAGAAACCCCATCTCTACTAAAAATACAACATCAGCTGGGCATGGTGGTGCATGCCTGTAATCCCAGCTACTCGGGAGGCTGAGGCAGGAAAATGGTTTGAACCCGGGAGAAGGAGTTTGTGGTGAGCCAAGATCATGCCGTTACACTCCAGTCTGGAAAACAAGAATGAAACTCTATCTTAAAAAAAAAAAAATACATGTTGGATTATTTTCAAATGCATTTTCTGCATCTATTGAGATGATTATCATATTTATTTTTTAGTTTAGTAGTGAAGTATGTGCTAATATTAAACCAACCAACCAGTCCTTTGTAGGATAAACCCCACTTGGTTTTGTTGATTTATAATGTGTTGTTCTTTTACATGTTTCATATCAACTTACACTTTTTCCAAACTGCAAAAGCTATTCAGTGTGGAAAGGATAATCTTTTCAACTGATAGTGTTAGAACAATTGGATATCCATGCGCAAAAAAAAAAAAAGAACTTCATACCTCACACTGTATTCAAAAATTAATTCAAAATATTATATTTAATGTAACATTTAAAACTCTAAAACTTCTGGAAGAAAATATAGGGGAAAATCACTGCAACTTTCTGTTGCACGAAAGATACAACACTGAAATCATCATCCATAAATGAAAAAACTAACAAATTAGATTTCATCAAAATTAAAAAACATATGCTCTTAGAATATACTTTTACAAGAATGAAAAGAGAAGTCAGAAACTGGGAGGAAAACATTTGCAAAGCATATATTATCTAATAAGGGACTTAAATGCAGAATATATTTTGAAAACTCTCAAGACTTAACAAAGAGAAAGCAAAAAACCCACTTAAAAAATTAATAAAAGACTTGAAGACACGGCAAAATATATATATATATATATATACATATATATACAGTATATATAAATGTGTGTATAGACATTAAAAAGATGCTCAACTCATCAGTAATTAGAGAAATGCAAATTAAATGACAATGAGATCTATACATATACCTACTTACCCTTTTGAGGTTAAAATTTAAAATGCTGCTCCTAGGAATATAATAGGTAAGGGGTACAGAAGAACAAGAATTCTCACATGATGCTAGAAGGAATGTAAAAATGATACAACCACTTTATAAAAATATGGCCAAACAGTTTTCCAAAGTTAAATATGCATTTAACACACGACCCAGCAATTCCATTACTGGGTATGTATTCTAAAGAAATAAAAATTAGTATTCATACAAAACCCTGTACCTGAATGTTTACGATAGGACTATTCATAATCACTAAAAACTAGAAACAACACAAATGTCTTATAATAGATGAATAGATAAACCAACTAAAATTGTGTTGCATCTACATAATGGAATATAGCTCAGCAATAAAAAAGGAACAAACAATTCACAGGAACTTGGATGAAGCTTAAAGGCATTAAGCTAAGTGAAAGCAGTCTCAAAGGTAACATACTCGATGATTCCACTTATATGACATTCTCAGAAAGATAAAACTAGAGACCAGATAGGTGGCTACTGGGTTTAGAGGCAGGATGACTAGACTAGAATAGACCAGGAAGGGATAGCACCAGATAGTTTTGGGGATGATGGAACTATCTGGTATGCCAACTGTGGTGGTAATTATATGACCATATACATTTAATACATATGTTAAAAATCAAACTGTATACCAAAAAACTTAACTTCAATGTATAATTTTTTTTAAAAATACTGCTATGAATACATATGCAAGAAACCAATAGATCAAAAATATTTTCTGAAAGAATAAATTATCAAGAATGTATATTGTAAAACCTCTTAGGGTTTGCTTTGTTATTGTCAAGTCTGAGGTTCATTCTGCCTAATTGTTCCATAGGCTTTTAAAGTAATAGGTCTTTTTTCAAAAGGTTTGCTGATTGTGTTAGTCCCACTCTCTATACCCTTATCTGTGTCTTTTGGATCTATCTACAATAGAAGTGCAACAAATCTAAGTATTTTTATCAAATTCTTTTTTTTTTTTTTTTTTTTTTTGAGATGGAGTCTTACTCTCTCGCCCAGGCTGGAGTACAGTGGCATAATCTTGGCTCACTGCAATCTCTGCCTCCCAGATTCAAGCAATTCTCCTGCCTCAGCTACCCAAGTAGCTGGGACTACAGGTTTGAGCCACCATGCCTGGCTAATTGTTGTATTTTTAGTAGAGACAGGGTTTCACCATGCTGGCCAGGCTGGTCTCGAACTCTCGACATCAGGTGATCCGCCCTCCTTGGCCTCTCAAAGTGCTGGGATTACAAGCATGAGTCACCACACTCGGCCCTCATCAAATTATTTTCTGTGTTCTGAAGCTTTTATATATAGCTTCTATGTTTGGTGCCTACTTGTTTATGACTGTTATAGCTGCTTAATAAACTGGGCCTTTCATCATCACATACTATCCTACTTTATTCTGTTCAGTGCATTAACCTTAAATTCTACCTTAAGCTATATTTTACCACACTACCTTTGCATTTTTACATTTGCCTGGTTCTTCTATTTTCAATCTTTTCTTAAGTACTTTTTCAACACTATCTGATAGTTTGAATTATTAAGAGAAGTGGACCTAGGCAAATTTAATTAATTAACATTTAATTTTACTGCTTCCCTCTTAATTATACTTAGCATTCTTTGACATTCAGGTCAAATCTATGGTTTATATACTGTGAAATAATTAAAAGAGCTCCAAATTAGAAGCTGGGAGGCTGGATTTAGCCCCAGCCTTCTGACAAAGGCATAGCCTAAGTATTTAGATGAAGGTATAGAAATATATTGATAAATAAAAGATTTCTCTTTTTCTTTCCCTTTTTTTTTTTTTTTTTTTTGAGATGGAGTCTCTCTCTGTCACCTAGGCTGGAGTGCAGTGGTGCAATGTTCCCTCACTGCAACCTCCATCTCCTGGATTCAAGCGATTCTTTTGCCTCAGCCTCCCGCATACCTGGAATTACACGCACCTGCCACCATGACCAGCTAATTTTTGTATTTCTAGTGGAGATGGAGGTTTCACCATGTTGACCAGGCTGGTCTTGAACTCCTGACCTTCAGTGATCCACCTGCCTTGGCCTCCTAAAATGCTGAGATTACAGGCATGAGCCACTACACCCAGCCCAAAGATTTCAAATGTTCAAACAGGAAAGCAACACTGAAAATTCAAAGTATCCAGAGCAATGACAAAGAAATACTCCATACCAAAACCTGCGGAACACAGAATTGGTTCTCAGAGAACATCTTTAACAAAGAATAAGGATTAAAAATATGGGAACTTAATATTTGTCTTAATCAACAAAATATGCCAAAAGAAAAGTAGGAAGAACAGAGAGAAAAAAAAGTAAAGCAATCCTCAAAACAATTAAATAGATACATTCGTTAGGAAAAGACAACAAAAATAGATAATTTTAAAATGACAAACAGCCACAATCACAGATAATGAAAAGTTTCAAAGAATACTATGTGCAACTATCTTAAGAGAAAATGAATACTTTCCCAGTTACACTCCCTAGACTATTCTAAGAATAGAAAACTTGAAGAGGTTGGAATGGTAAAGAAGGAAGCAGAATCAGATTGATTCAACAGCTGAAATGTAACCTTTAAAGAACAGATAATTCCAGTATTATTTAAGTTTGTCAGGACAATTTTTTTCTTCCTCTTTGAAGACAGGTCTTACTCTGTCACCCAGGATGGAATACAGTCATAGAATCACAGCTCATTGCAGCCTCGCCCTCCCAGGCTCAAGTGATCCTCCTGCCTTGGCCTCACAAAATGCTGGGATTATAGGCATGAGCCACTGTGCCCAGCAGAAGTCAGGGGTATTTTTGAAAGCTCACTAAGGGAATGACATCAACTGATAACAACCAAAATTTGTCTAAGTGTAGCTGAAATACACCAACCCTCAAAAGACATTTTCACATATTTTAACAATTATAAGTCTTAAAATAGATTAAGAAACATGTTGTAAGCCAGTCTGAAGTAGAAAAATGGTTTTACATTCATTTTCTAGACTTTTACTTGAAAATAATTTTTAAAGCACCCTTTTTATATTCAAAAGTTACATAAAATAGTGTAAATAAAAAAATAAAAAACTTTAAACATAAAGTGAATTGTGCCTAATCAGATTATATAAAATTAGTGTGACTAATTTCTACAGGAACTAATATCCATGCTTACCAATTCCATCTATGCCACCAATTACTTAGGTACATACCTGATTAAGTACTACCCTGTGACCTTGTTACAGGAAAGAAACCCAATACCATTTTTTATCAAACACTCCCATGTAATAAGAAAAAAAAAAACAGTCAAGATGTTTTTGTAGGCTGAGGACAGTGGCTCACACCTGCAATCCCAGCACTTTGGGATGCCAAGGTAGTAAGACTGCTTGAACCCAGGAGTTCAAGACCAGTCTGGGCAACATGGTGAAACCCCATCACCAAAAAAACACAAAAATCATCTGGGCATGGTGGCACATGCCTGTAGTTCCAGTTCGGGAGACTGAGGTGATTACTTGAGCCCAGGTGGTCGAGGCTGGAGTGAGCTGTGTTTATGCCACTGCATTCCAACCTGGGCGACGAAAAAAGACCCTGTATCAAAAAAATTTTTTAAATGCTTACAATTTTGTGTATATGAGTGTTTATCTTTATGTCAGAAATGATATCCTGTACTACATTTTTAAATATTTGTTGTGTTTCATTACATTTTCTTCTGAGTCTCAAATATGCATATGTTGGATTTCCTTTCTGATTTCCATATCTATCATTTTCTAATTTGTTTTAACATTTTCATTAATTTTGGTAAACTCACCTGCTTTTCCCATTTCTAGACTCTGTCTCTTATAGTATTTCCCACAGTTCTCTATTATCTATGTGATCCTTTCTATTTCATCTTCATTTCAGTAATGGCTTTATTTTCTAATTTCATTTATTTTTCTTCCCACTTAATCAACTTACCTTTTTTCTCATGCAACCACACTATTTCTTCCCTGGCCTCTTATATCAACTGCTCTGTGCTCTCAGCAGTAAATACTTCATTAAGCTTTCTAAACTCATGGCAAAATGTTTGATCACAATGTTCATCTTCTTTATGGCAATATTTTAGGTGACTGTTCTTCATCTGTCCGTTGTTTCTCTGTTTCTTTCTTCCTTTTTTATTTCCAAACATCTGTGGCAGTCGAGCTTACTTAAGTTGTTTCAATTATTCAAGTTTGAAGAAGTGCTGGTTGTCCAGAACCTGCTATTTGTAGGAGGTTTGTACAGAATGCCAGAGTGCCTCCAGTTCTGGACTGACACAACTTTTTTGTGATTCAGAGATTTACCTAAGAGACAGCTTAGTGTTTTACTTCTCAACAGCCAATGCAGGCAGGCAGTCTGGAGGTTTTTCACAATGCAAAGTCATCTCTTCCCCAACTGCTATAGAGATAGACAAATATTACTTCCTGCAAAAATGGCTTGTTTATGAGGCTCCTTGTTTGGCTTCATTTCCCTGACTTCTTAGAATCAAATCAGGTGCAGGAAAGCTCCTGCCATGAGAGGAAGAAACCCCTTTCACTTTTGTAAACAAGAGGTTTTGTACCTCAGGGAGGCGTGCAGTTTCGTGGGTGTTTCTTGCTGGCTCTGAGCTCCACAGCTGTGGTATCCTCTCTACTTCTTCCCACATGCAGCCAGCCTCATCGCCACTGCTCCTGGCAACAATGCCACCTTTTTTGTGGCTTGGGTTTTTAACTATCTTCTAGTTTGATGGGATGCTGGGTTTGTGTTTCAGTTTTTCCCTCTCTTTGTTGTTTTTAGCTAATTGCCAAAAAACAAAAGAAAAATTCTAACTTTATAGGACCACCTGCAAACCCCAAATCCAACAATTATCTTAAGAGTATTTTATACAAACAAAAATTAAGTGTCTCACTAAATTACTGAGAGATAATGGTACACTTTCCTTACTACTATTTTACTGTGGGGTAAAATACCAATTTTCCATAAAACACTAATTTTCACAAGGCCGTTAAGTAATTGTTTTTATCTTTAAAACTCATGTGCGGGCTGGGCGTGGTGGCTCACAGTTGTAATCCCAGCACTGTGGGAGGCTGAGCCAAGTGGGTCACTTGAGGTCATGAGCTCAAGACCAGCCTGGCCAACATGGTGAAACCCCATCTCTACTAAAAACACAAAAATTAGCCAGGCACGGTGACACGCACCGGTGATCCCAGCTTCCTGGGAGGCTGAGGCAGGAGAATCACTTGAACCTGGGAAGTAGAGGTTGCAGAGAGCCAAGATCTCGCTCCACTGCACTCCAACCTGGGCAAAAGAGCGAGACTCTATCTCAAAACAAACAAACAAACAAACAAAACCTCTACATACTAGTTATTACCTAAGGCAGAAAGTAATCTCAGTTTAATTGTAAAAGATACTTTGTATAACGTATTCAATATCCAGGGCCTATTTGGGGAACAAATTATATATATTTTCACCAGCATGCTATAATCTTAGTATTTGTCTTTGCAGAAGACAAACCCTTTTTAGTAATAAAGACAACCCATGACTTATGCTACAAGCCCCCAAATTCCATTTGGGTTTGTAATGAAGACAGTTAATATTATATATATATGCTCATTCCTTCAGTAAAATTTTAACTTTAGGCTAGTTTATTTTCCTGCCAGTTGCTACAGCGCTCCTCCTTGCTAGCCATTACCAATATGTACTCAGGTAGGTTCTGACCAAAATAAGGTTTTACTACTAAGTAATTTTTATAGGAGTAAATAATAAACCAGGCTGGGCATAGTGGCTCATACCTGTAATCCCAACACTGGAGGCCAAGGTGGGTAGATCATTTGAGGCTAGGAGTTTAAGGCCAGCCTGATCAACATACCAAAACCCTGTCTCTACTAAAAATACAAAAATTAGCCAGGTGTAGTGGTGCATGCCTGTAATCCCAGCTACTCAGGAGGCTGAGGCACAAGAACTGCTTAAACAGGGAGGTGGACTGAGCCGAGGTTGTGTCATTTCACTCCAGCTTGGCCAAGAGAGCAAGACTCTGTCTCAAAATAAGCAAATTAATTAAATTTAATAATAATTATTATTATTATACAACAAAACCAAATTACAATGGAGTTTGAATTACAGTGTTTTAAATGATTCCCTTTCCTATGACATGAATAAGAGTAAATCTGTAAATGCTAATGTCATGCAAAAGCTAAGTAATGACTAATATAATTTATTTAAAATTTAGAGGCACCATGAGTTCATATGAAGTAAAAGAAATAAACAAACATGAGCTCCTTGTGAGCTGGGCATGGTGTTACATGGCTGCAGTTCCAGCTACTTTGGTGGCTAAGGCAGGAGGATCAGTTGAGCCCAGGAGTCTGAGGCCAGCCTGAGCAACACAGCGAGACACTGCCTTATATAAAAAAGAAGAAAAAAAGGGCTCTTACTCACAGAATTCCAAACAAGATATGCAGACAGAGTGATAGCATTTGAAAAAAATCACCATCTGATAACCACCCCAGTTGTAGTGACAAGATCATATACTGTCCTTATTACTTGCTGCAGGCAAGAATTATCAATGGGTGCTACAAGGGGGCAAAAAGTATAAGGAGGACACCTACACAGTCTCAATGTATCTCTGCACAAGAAATATATTAGTTATGAAGGGAAAAACAGTTAACTCCACAGAGAAGTAAGCTGGCATATATCACCTTAAGTAGCCAAAGTCTCACCAACAGTAAATGGGATAAACAGACACCATGTGCCTCCTGACACTGTGCTCTGAAAAATACTTCTGTGGAATTCTTGCCAAAAGTGCATAACCTGAATCTAACTGTAAGGACACACTGGACATATACAAATTGAGGGACATTCTATAAAATAATTATTTACTCTTCAAAAATGTCAAGGCCCTAAAAAGGCAAAGAAAGACTGAAGAATTGCTGATTAAAAGAGACTGAAGAGGCTCAACACGGTGGCTCACATCTGTAATGCCAGCACTTTGGAAGGCTGAGCAGGGTGGACCACTTGAGGTCAGGAGCTCGAGACCAGCCTGCCCAACATGGTAAACCCAGTCTCCATCAAAAATACAAAAAAGTTAGCCAGGCATGGTGGCATAAGCCAGCAGTCCCAGCTACTCAGGCAGCTGAGGCAGGAGAATCACTTGAACCTGGGAAGTGGAGGTGGCACTGAGCTGAGATGGCACCACTGTACTCCAGCCTGGATGAAAGAGCGAAGTCTCTGTCTCAAAAATAAATAAATTAGTTAATTAAAAGAAATAAAAGAGGCTAAAGATAAATAACTAAATTCAACGTATGATCCTGGACCCAAAACAATTACTTGCCTTTTGCTTTATGGGACATTAATGGGACAATTGATAAAATCTGTATATATACAATAAAATTGTATCTATGTTCACTTAAAAAATACACATTAAAGTATGTAGACATTGAAGACGTCATGTCTACAATCTACTCTCAAACTACTCATTTTTTAAAAAAAGAATACTGTGTGTATGTAGAGAGAGAATGATAAAGCAAATGTGACAAACATTAACATTTGGAGTAATTTAGTAGGATACACAAGAATTATTTGTGCTATTTTTACAAATCTGTGAGTCTGAAATTTTTTCACAATAAAAATTTTAAAATAGACATACAATAAATGAAAACAAATAAAGGCAGTTAAGAGAAACTCTTTATTTACCCTAACAATAATGCTAGGATCACCTTTATTATATTCTCCTCATATCATGAAATTTTAAAGCTGAAAAAAAAAAGCATTCTCTCCCCCCAAAACCTCCCAATTTACAGATGAAGTTAGTAAGTCAAGTGACTTCATCAAGATTACACCTAATTCAAGGCAAAGCCAAGACAATCTAGCTCTGACTCAGCTCAGCTACCTTTCAACTATTCCAATTAGTCTCTTCATACCTTTATGTTGTTGTGTACAGTGTAAACACATGATACCACAATACTTACCTCTATCTTCTCATATATTTTCATAAATTAGTGTGACTAACCACTTTCAGGCAATCTAAATTTTATCTTTAAAAGACATTTAAGTATCATTGCTCCTAACAATCCTTAATGACTAATATCAATACAAATATGAAGATAAGAATACATGTCAAACACTGTAGCAAATGCTGAATATACAAAATTAACACACTTTTTTAGGTCCATGATGACAGAGACCAAGTTTGTTATTTAATATTATAACCCCACCTCTTAGTAGCAGTGCCTGGCACACAGTAAGTACTCAAATAACTGTTGTATAGTGCAAAATAAAAGAAAATCCATAGTACAGGAAAGAAATGCGTGTATAGATACAATATCAGTAGTTTTAATAAAGTGCCATGAGACAACAGATGAAGTTATTTTATCTTGGTAAGATCTGGAAAGGCCTCAGAGATTTAATGATACCAAAATTAAGTTCTGAAGGACAAGTAAGATTTCAACAGACAAGGAGGCAGTGGGGTGGTCAGAGGAAGGTGGAAGGATTTAGATTTAAAAGGCCAAAGGCAAGAAAATACTGACCATTTTTATAGGATTTTTAAATATACACTTACCTATTGTTGCTGCAAGTTCTGGATCAAATGTATCATCTGTGAACCTCAAGAGCAGGCTGAAAGAAATATTAAAAAGACAAGTTAGAATCTGAATTTTCTACTCATATGATAAATGTGTTCATGAATATTTGGTCACAAATTATTAGATGCAGATAAAAATAAATGATGTAGGCCTGCTCCTAGGAATACTGCCACAGAGCAGGTACACACAGAAGAAATTAAATTACTAGAAAGGCAATTTAAAAATCCCAAGAGCAAAGTAGTTTACTATTAAATATATTCCCCATGCTCTCCTACACAATCCTACAACTACAAAAGGTGGGGGTTGTTGGGTTTTTTTTTTTAACTGTTCTGGTATGTCCTTTTGAGAAAATGATATTAGCAGCATGTCATGCTTTAACTGATAGAGATGAAAAGGGAAAAAATAGTCTCTTAGAATGCAACAAACTAACTTTAAAAAATCTGATTTTGTAACCACATGAAAAGGGAA
Source organism: Plecturocebus donacophilus (assembly GCA_004027715.1). Lineage (NCBI taxonomy): Eukaryota > Metazoa > Chordata > Mammalia > Primates > Pitheciidae > Plecturocebus > Plecturocebus donacophilus. Next base: position 16,372 of record PVKP010018483.1, on the reverse strand, counting down.
AAAATAGTCTCTTAGAATGCAACAAACTAACTTCAAAAAATCTGATTTTGTAACCCACTCTGAATTCAAGCAAAAACAGAAATACATCAAAGCCTAACATTCTGTAACATGCAGTATGGCTACTACCTAAGTGAGAAGAAAAGATGCAGTAAAAAGAGAGGTAAAAAGAAAGATCACAGGACAGAGTAGGAATACTGGGCAAATGCTAGGTAGGGTGTATAAAACCAAGTAGGCAACTGGAGCAATTGAAGGCTTTTAAAGAAAGTTATGACAAGAACTGTTCTTTGTTTGGAAAAGTTAATGCCAACAAAAAAATGGAAGAAAATCAATGGAAGATAACTGTCACAGTTACGGTGAAAGAGAACAAAGGACTGAACCTAGGAAATGGTAAGAAACTAGAAAGGAAGGAGAAAAGCAAAAGACACTAGATTAGAAGGGTACTCTTAAGATTTTGCATCTTCCAGAATTATTTTACTTACTATGAATGAGAAGTATCATTTATTAGAAGCTCTTCAAAAGTAAAATCTAAGCTTTTGTTAAAGCCCTTTGTTTTAAGGTAATTCAGTCTTCCCTCATATTAACTTCTCAAGTATAAGACTGTCCCAATTGACCTGTTTGCATGAATAAAATCAAAGAAACAGCATCAATGTCTAAATTATAGAAAAATCTTATGACTATTTTTATAGATTGTGATTATTGTTGGTCGAGGTATGTTTTGTCCACAGAGTTTTTGCAAAACATAATGGTCTCCTGGTAGTTTTCAAACTCAGTGTCATTAATTATATCTGAAGGATTAACTTTCCCTTACTTGGTTTTGTTTTCTTGTGTTCACCATAAAACCAGAACCACAGAATCAAAGTAAAACAGAAGAGTTAAATTCTACATTTCACTAGTTAACATCTTGACTATATTTACTTAGTTCGAACATAGGTAACAATACTAGTAAGACTTTTAAAGACTACCTATAAAAATTTTCTTCTCTCCCAACATACTGTTACCCATAATTTAAGAATAGAAAAGATACATATCTACATGTGGTCACCACAGAAAATATTATTACAAAAATGTAAGTTAACATAACCTTGTAGACTAGTTGTAATAATAAAATAATAATATAATAATGATGATATTGGGTATTACTTATTGAACATATGGCAATGTACAGACACAAAGCCAGAGATTTTTCTTCCATAATTGCTCATCCTTAAACGGCCCTTGTTATTAATGGTACTTTGTCAGGAGAGGCAAGGAATTGGTGGGATAGTGTGAAGCAACAAATTTTAATGCAAGCTCTGGGTACACATCAGATCTTAGCCAGGGGTGGTCTGGTATCCCAAAATGTTATTCTAAATTCTATGCATGCATTTTTCTAAGCAGAGAATCTATTTCTTTCTTAGACTTTGAAAGGGGCAGAGACTCCATTTCTCTATTAGATTTTGAAAGGAAATGACAATGTCAAAATAATTAAGAAGCACCCTTTTCTTTTCTTTTCTTTATAAGAGACAGGGTCTCACACCTGTCGTGCCAGTTACTTGGGAGGCCAAGGTGGGAGGATTAGTGAGCTATGATTGTGCCACAATCTGCCAGATGCAGCACAATCATAGCTCACTAATCCTCCCACCTTAGCCTCCCAAGTAACTGGCACGACAGGTGTGCATCACCATGGCCGGCTAATTATTTTATTTTTATTTTTTTTAGAAGCATGGTCTCGTTATGTTGCCCAAGCTGGTCTGGAACTCCTGGCTTCAAGTGATCCTCCTGTCTCAACCTCCTGAGTAGCTAGTATTACAGGATGAGGCATTGCACCTGGTAAAAGCACCATTTTTTTTTCACCTGGGTGCAGGTGGGCTAAGGACAAAAAGGGCATTAGCCAAGCACCATTCTTATAGTATTGTATATTTACACCTTCATACTCTCAAAGTTAAAGGAGCAAAATGTTTTCCACGCAGAAGTAGAGATGGAAGGAGTAACTACTACCACGGCACTTAGATATACCAAATTTATAATAAACAGAGTATGATTATGACTAATCTGCATTTTTTTAATTTACAAATGAAATTCACCAAAAAGAATGGGAAGGCAAGGAGCATAAGAGTGATAGCAATTTAGATAATAGGTCTCTCTAATCCCTTCTAGTTCTTGATACACTCAGCTACTCTTTATCTCACCAGGCCTAGCCACAGAATCGGTGTCTTATACATTTAGGGTCTGAGAGGTTTCTATTCCAACCCCCTCACTTTTGAAATGAAGGCCTACAGCATTCAAGTATCACACACAAGGTCACACAAATGGCAGCCCCAGTTTCATAATCCTGATCTCCTGACTACTATCACATACCCTTTGGACTCTAACACTATGAAATACATTAGAAAGTAATCCACTAATTCGGATTAAAGATATCCTTTGTTTTCCCCCAACAACACAAGTGCTATCTCACTTCCACTAGCTTCAGTTCTGTAATGAAATAGAAAGAAACTTGGTTAAAACAAGACTTAAAGATCATAACCATGACAAATATTTTTGTACTAATTCACTTTTAAAGGCATAGACTTCTATTTTATAGAGTCATTTATTCTCATCTTATCCAGAAACATAAGTGGTTGTTTTCCACAGCATATCACATAGGCCAATAATGTATATCTAGCTAGACAAATAAGACAACTTTCTCACTAAATGCAATCCTTTCCAGAAAGAAGTAAAGTATCAAAATTTTGCACGAGTAGTTGATAATCCATCGCTATGTATTGAGGAAAAAGTTTAAAACAGATTAGGCCCACATAAATTTGTTTTGGGGGCGTGAACTAGGGAGACTGATAAATCCACTTAACAGACCTCACTCTACAAGGAGAATCTCAGTTGGGTGTCATGGCTCGTGTCTGTAATCCCAACACTTTAGGAGGATGAGGCTGGAGGTTGGCTTGAGCCCGTGAGTTTGAGACCAGCCTGGGTAACATAAGAAAATCCCATCTAGCAAAAAAATTTTAGAAGTAGGGCCGGTTGTGGTGGTTCATGCCCATGTTCCTAGCACTTTGGGAGGTTAAGGCAGGAGGATCTGATGAACTCAGGAGTTCGAGATTAGCCTGGGCAACACAGTGAGACCTCCTCTCTATAAAAAATAAAAAACACTAGCCAAGCATGGTGACTCCTGCCTATAGTCCCAGCTACTCAAGAAGGCTGAGGTGGGAGGATCGCTTGAGCCCAGGAGATTGAGACTGCAATGAGCTATGATCATGCCACTGCACTCCAGGATGGGTGACAGAACAAGACCCTGTCTCAGAAAAAAAAGCAAAGGAATTTTGTTTATATACTCCAGTTAACCTTCCAGAAAATTTTAACACACCCTAACTTGTCACCCATGCAATACATTTAGAAAAAGTGCTAACGGACCATGTATTGGGTTGAACTACATGAAATGACAACCAATCATTCTGCTTTCAAAGACACTAATTTCATAAGCGTGAACTTAAATGAGAACCATATCTCAAGGAAAAAAGGAGAAAAGAAAAAGAAACATGACAAGGTTATGAAATTCCTATGAAGACAATGTTTACTATATTACTTTTAAACCCTCAAATATGTATGTGCAATAATAGATGATCATTGTAAATAATTTTATTAATCCCTTTTACACACACTTACACACACACTCACACACAAATTATACTGGTTTCCTAACCCATAGTATTTCATTATCCTGTTCCTTGGTATGTGCAAATCCTTCATTCCAGAAGACACACAGGACATTAAATGAGGAACACTATGAAAATGTATTGTCAAACTTCAAAAATACACAAAATTTCAGAATACATTACATAACCTTTCAAATTCTGAAGTAGCTTTTTAAAAATTAAGGCTTGATGAAGTAATTTTTAAAAGTTATTTGAGGAGAGCTTTCATTCTATTTTGTAAAATGAAGGCTACTTCAACTTATAAAACATAAAAAATTATTTGAAAGATCTGTGTATCAGAAAGTATAGCTAAAATAGGAAACGGACTACAGCCCCTGGAGTGTAAATGTGGTTTAAGGATTAGGACGGCCTTGAACATAACCTACTCATAATCAGATGGCAAGAATGACTTCACCTGGAGAACTTTGTTCCAAGACCTAGATGAAATCACAACTCTCTAGAAACATCCACCTAGATCCATGTCTTACCTTATACTCAACTCCACTGTCAACATTATTTTCCCCAAGGAAAAGGTCAAAAGTGAAAAAACAATACTAAATTTTTGCCTCCATAGGATGTGGCAAAATGAGAAATAACAATTACACTTAATTTTCAAAGGTGGTCCAAAGCGGAAGCACTCGGACCTTACACTAAAGTGAAATTTTCCAGCAGTCACAAGATCCAGGAGCGCTTTCACAGCCAACTAATCAAAAAGTAAAAGAAGCGACATGAAGCTGCGCCCAAACAGGCCAGGAATGGGACCCAAGGCGTCACGAAACTTCCCGAGGACATTATGGATTTAGAGAAGGCCCCACAGAAACCCTCAAGTGGGAAAGTTATGTGTCCCGGGTCTCGGGGTGGCAGGAATCCTGAACCCCGAGGGGATCGAGGCGAGGCGCCTCGAGCCGGATTCAGGATCAAACCTGCCCGCCACGCCCTGAGCTCCGCGCAGCAAACCCGCCCGCCGATCGGCGGCCCTTGGAATCGTGTTTTCTCGGCGCCACAGGCGGAAGAGTGACCGTGAGAACTGCGGCCTGGCAGAGGCCGGGAACCAGGCAGGCGCGGGTGGGGCGTGGGGCGCAGACGCTGAGGGAGAGCGCGGCCCAGAGGCCCAGGAGGGCGAGAGCTGAGCCGGCCCAAGCCCGGCCGGCGCCTGCCACCGCCGTTTACAGTTCCCGTCGCGGCCCAGAAGACAGCAGCCACCGAGGCAGAAAGAGCCCAGCCACCCTCGTCACGGCCCGCACGCCTGCCTCACCTGGACTTGCCCACCCCACTCTCGCCGATGATGAGGATTTTCAGAGTGGTTAGCACGTCCTCTTCCATCCTGACCCCACTCCGCTCCTAGAGCAGCTGGCGGCTCCGGTGCGCCTCTCAGCCCTTCAGCAGGGGCAACTGCTGCGCATGCGCGCCGCTCCACGGCTGCCACCTTCCTTTCACACCGGGTGTTCAAGCTGCCGAAGCCCTGGACGCCCCAGTTCCGCCTTGAGGTAGCTTCACGGCTGCGCAACCCAGAATTTCCGGCGTTTTTCCGGACTGCCTGTTCTTCCCTTTGCGCAAGCGCAGGTGGGGAACGCTGCGTGTGACTTTGTTGACTTCTTCAGAGCGTCTAGCTCTGCCCCAACCTCAACCTAACCTTCCTGTCGAGTCAGTGGGAGGACTGTCAGGAAAGTATCAAGCTGTTTTATTTCAGCAGCCTGCTCATAACAGCTGCACTGCGGTGGGAGAAGTAGTGTGCTTGAAGCAGATTATCTTACATTTAGGTCCAACTCTACCTTTATAACTGCCTTGTCCTACTGTCCAGCCTTCTGAGCCTTTCTTCATCTCAGAGAGACACAGTAACGCTTCTTAGAACATCTGCTTCTTATTGTTATGAAGATTAAGTGAGTTAATTTGTGAAGAGAGATTGTTAAAGTGCTCTATAAAAGGTGTGATCAGGTATTAACTTGCTGGCTTCCCCTCTGTTAGAGTGGAGAGCACCCTCCGCATACTAATTATCTTGAAAGGAAAGTGTAGACTTCAGGTAGGTCAGGTGCGTGTAAACTTCTGGTGGTACAACTTCAAGCCAACTCTTCCGCCTCGTAGGAACTGCTACACCCAGACTGTAGGAAGTGTATGTCTACCCCTTGCCTCCTACATTAAGTTGTAAATCTTAGTGAAGGTACCAAACTTCATTGACAGTACTTAGCACAGTACCTGGTACATGGCAGGCACTCAATAAACATCAGATCTCTTATTTCCTTATACCTGCAGCTAATGTCATATACAATAGATATTTGATTAAATAATACATGTAAATTAAAATTTGAATGTTAAGTAATTAATTTGTTAAATAGCTGGAAAAACTCTTTCAAAAGTTATCCAAATGGCCTCACTTCCTTTAGGTCTTTGTTCAAATGTTGCATTCTTAACGAGGTCTTCCCTGTCCATTCTACTGAAATATGCAAATCCCTGCAGCATCTCTAGATGTCTTTCCATTGTTTTTCTGTATAGGACTTAACCACCCTCTGATACACTATATATTTTACTACTTTGTTAGAAGTCTCACGAAGGCAAGAAATTTTTGTTTTGTCTGCTGGTATGTCCTCGGTATCTAGAGTACTTCCTGGAACATAATATGTGCTAAATAAAGATATGCTGAATGAATTAATTGAGTGAATGTTGTAGAGTTCATTCCTAACCTTAGAGAGTAATGTCAATGAAACAACCTCCACTTCTCATCAAATAGCCCTAGAAACTTCAGTCAAGTCTTTCTAGCTTACTTTTCATTATGACAGCAAGACCTTATTTATGAGATTCACAGTATTGTCAAGCTCTCCTGCTGTGGGGTTCCCAGATCCCTAGAAATCCCTGAAAACCTTTCAGGGGGTTGCAAGCTCAAACTATTTTCATAATATGTTATTTTTTCATGCATTTCTCTCATGATAATATAATGGAGTTTTCCAGAGGATATATATTAATAATGTGTACTAGCAAAACAGATTGAAGGAAGAACGAGTTATGTGAACTTATTGGTTTTCTGTTATAGTAAGCCAGATATTAAAGGGATTTCCTAAAATGTAAAACATTGCCACTGTTCTCAATTTTTTTTAACTATTTTCATAGACATTTCTATTAACTGGTAATAGGATTACTATTGTTTTTAAGCAAACTAACATGTTTAAAATTTTCTCAGTTTTAATTTCTAGTAGGATAAATAAGAGATATAACCTTGTATCTCTTGGGGGTTCTTATAATCAAAAGTTCTTTCTGGTCCGCAGTAATTTGTAAGAGTATACAATAATTTGTACAATCAAAAAGTTTGAGAACCATCGCACTGTACTATTCACACCAAGATAAATACAAAAACAAAAACTTCATCAATAAATCCAGGGCTATCTCTTATAACCTGTAACACTGTTGATGAACTTTAGCAATATCATTTTCTTTCTCTTGGATATCTTCCATCTCTTGGCCATTTCCTCTCTTACTTTTTTTTTTTTTTTTTTTTTAAGAGTTGGGATATTGCTATGTTTCCCAGGCTGGACTCAAACTCCTGGGCTCAAGGGATCCTCTTGCCTTAGCTTCCCAAGTGGCTGGGACTACAGTCACATTCTGCCATACCTAGTTTAAGGAGGAGTTCATTTCATTATTTGATTATTTGGGTGAAAACTTGGGGATTTGAGAGAGAAGGGTTAGAAGTAAAGTCTGTAGGAGAGGTAGCTGAAATGTCATTTTGACCACTTGGGTGGGGTTTTAGCCCTACGATTAGAGGACTCAGGGTCAAGAGCTGGAGTAGCCATTTTAGGCTTTGCAGCTTGACACAAGCAGTGCTGTCTGAGGGCTCATGGGACAGTATAGCTGGGCTGAGAAGAAGGTCATTGTTCTGTTATTTCCATTTGACTTCAGACCCATTTTCTCGCCTTCTCTATTATAATCCACACAATATCACCTTCTACCAAGGAACTTATTTTACAGCAGAAGTGTGGTCGTGGGCTCATGCATGCTTTTGGACTTCACTGGTGTTATCACCAGACCACAGCACAGGAAGAAGCTAGTCTGATAGACAGTGGAATGGCCCAATGCCCACTCAGTTAAGGTTCCAGCAGGGAGATAATATTCTGTAAGGTTGCACTGTTGCTCTCAAAGATGTAGTAAAAACTTTAAACCTGCAACCTACATTTACAAAACATAACATGATCAATTTGTTGTTCCTCATTGACAGCACATAAGTCAAAATGATGTGTTTTTGATGTTTTTGATCAGGTTTTGGAAATTTCTCCATATTCCATATTTCTGAGGCTTACTATGAGTAGTTGTTGAATTTGTTCAAAGGCTTCTTCTGTATCAATTGATATGAACATGTGGCCTGTTAATATGGTAAATTTTACTGTATTGATTTTTGACTATGGAACCAGCATTACATTCCTAGATAAACCCTAGTTAGTTTTGTATACAATTCCTTATACATATTATAGGATTCAACTTGCTAATATTTTCTTAAAGATTTTTATGTCTATGTTTATAGGAGTTATTGATCTGTACTTTGTCCGTATTTTCTTTTTTTTTTCTTTTTCTTTTTTTTTTTTTTAGATAGGGTCTGGCTCTGTTGCCCACGCTAGAGTGCGGTGGTGCAGTCTCAGTTCACTGCAGTCTTGACCTCCTGGGCTCAAGTGATCCTCCCACCTCAGCCTTTCCAGTAACTAAGACCGCAGGCATGCACCACCACACCTAGCTAATTTGTTTGTTTGCTTTTGTAGAGACGGGGTCTCATTATGTTGCCCAGGCTGGTCTCTTGTTCCTGGCCCCAAGTGATCCACCCACCTGGGCCTCCCGAAGTGCTGGGATTACAGGCATGAGTCACCACGCCCGGCCTACTGTCCATTGTCTTTGTCTAGTTTTGGTATCAGTGCAATGCTGACCTCATAAAATTAATCAGGGAGTCTTTTCTTTTCTATTTTCTAAAAGAGATTTTGGAGAATTGACCTAAACTCAAACTTAACTCTTCCTTAAAGGTTTGTAAAATTTACCAGTGAAAGCATCTGGGTCTGGTGCTTTATTTTTTGGAAAGTTGTTATTGATTTAATTTCTTTAGAAGTTACAAGGAATTGGCCTTATTCCTTCTTTGTATGTTTGGTATAATTTACTGCCAAAACTGGTTGAGCCTGGAGATTTCTTTTTCAGAAAATTTTCAACTGAGAATTAATAATTTACAGTAGTCACAGGACTATTGGATTATCTATTTTAACTTGGTCAGTTTTGGTAGTTTGTGTTTTTTAGAAATTATTCTTGTTCAACTGAGGTGTCAAGCTTATGTGATTGAAGTTGTTTATGATCCTTTTAATGTATGCAGGATATGTAGTGATTTCCCCTATTTCTTCCCTGATGTTGGTAATTTGGACTTCACACTTTTTGTGTGTGTCACTCTTGCTAGATAGGGATTTATCAAATTTATTGATCTTTTCAAAGAATGAACTTTTAGTTTTATTTACTTTTCTCACTTTTCTGTTTTCAATTTTATTGATATCCTTATCTTTTTTATTTCCTTCTCACTGCTTGCTTTTTGTTCTTGTTCTTCCAGTTTTACATAAGGAAGTTTGGTTGATTTGGCATCTTTCTTCTAATAAAAGTATTTAATGAAAGAAAATTTCCACTAAGCACTGATTTAGCTGCATCCTACAAATTTAAATATAATATATTTTTTTATTTCATAGATTCCGGTAATTTCCCCCTCTTTGATTATGGCTGTCTTATACATTACATCTACATTCATTGTAATCCCCACCAGACATTGTAACCATCCAGTGGAGTCACCTTGCCTGCTGCCTAGACAGAGCCAATTTATCAAGACAGGGGAATTGCAATGCAGAAAGAGTAATTCACACAGAGCTGGCTGCTCCTGGGTCCAAGCAATCCTCCTCTCTCAGCCTCCAGGGTAGCTGAGACTACAAGCATCTGCCACCACACTTGGCAATAATTTCTGTTAAATAAAAATTATAGGAGGTCACTTTTTTGAACTAAGCTCTTGCTCTAGGACCCAAAAGACCAGACTAAAAATCAAAATGGAGTCATCCGTGCTACAGTTCCATGTCACCAAACCAAAACTAAATTGTTATCTGAACTTCAGGGAAATCACAAGAGACATAACAGCAACCTTCAATCCATATAATAATGAAGTTTCCTCTGCTTAAATCCTTACACAAAACAAATAGCCTAAGAAATCTTGTACTGTTTTCCATAGTGGCTGTGATAATTTATGCTTCCACCAACAATGAGTTCCCTTTTCTCCACATCCTTGCCAATTTCCCTTTTGTCCACATCCTTGCCAGTGTCTGGGTTTGGTTTGGTTTTGTTTTTGCCTTAATAGCCATTTAAGTGGGATAAGATAATATCTCCTGGTGGTTTTGATTTGCATTTCCCTGATGATTTGTGATGTTGAGCATTTTTTCATGTACCTGTTAGTCATTTGTATGCCTTCTTTTGAGAAATACCATTCATGTCTTTTTCCCACTTCTTAAGGAGATTATTTGTTTTCTTACTACTGAGTTGTTTGAGTTCCTTGTACATTCTGGATATTAGTCCCTTGTTGGATGAATAGTTTGTAAATATTTTCTTTCATTCAACAGGTTCTCTTGATTGTTTCCTTTGCTGTGCAGAAACCTTTTAATTTAATATTACCCTATTTATTTATTTTTGATTTTATGCCTGTGCTTTCGAGGTCTTAGCCATAAAATCTTTCCCTACACCAATGTCCTGCAGTATTTCTCCCATGTTTTCTTCTAGTAGTTTTATAGTTTTGAGTCTTGAATTAATCTTTAATCCATCTTGAGTTGATTTCTGTATACAGTGAGAGATGGTTCCAGTTTCATTCCTCTGCACACAGATATACAATTTCCCTAGCACCATTTATTGCAGAGGGTGTTTTTCCATAATATATATTCTTGGCACTTTGGTAAAAGTTCAGTTGGCTGTAAATACATGGATTTATTTCTGGGTTCTCTATTTTGTTCCATTGATGTAAGTGTCTGTTTTTATACCAATACCATGCTGTTTTGGTTACTATAATCTTGTAATATATTTTGAAGTCAGGTAGTGTGCTTCTAGCTTTATTCTTTTTGCTCTCGATAGCTTTGGCTATTCAGGTTCTTTTTTGATTGCACATAAACTTTAAGATTTTTTTATTTCTGTGAAAAAATGATATTGGTATTTTGATAGGGAATGCATTGAATCTATAGATTACTTTGGTCAGTATGATGATTTAAACAATATTAATTCTGCCAATCCATGTGCATCAGATGTCTTGTTTGTGTCCTTTTCAATTTCTTTCATCAGTATTTGGCAGGTTTTCTTATAGAGCTCTTTCACTTCCTTGGTTAAATTTATTCCTAGGTATTTATTTTATTCTGTAGTTATTGGAAATGAGATTGTTTTCTTGATTGCTTTCTTAGCTAGTTCATAATTGGTGTGTAGAAATACTACTGATTTGTGTATGTTGATTTTTTAACCTGTAATTTTAGTGAATTTTTTTTTATCAGATCTCAGAGTTTTGGGGTGGAAAAACTGAAATTTGAACTTCTTTATGCTCCTGCAATCCCACTACTGGGTATTTATTCAAAGGAAAAGAAGTCAGTATATCAAAGGGATGCCTTCGCTCTTGTATTTATTGCAGCACTGTTCATAATAGCAAAGACACAGAATCAACCTACATGTCCATCAACAGATAAATGGATAAAGAAAACGTGTTACATGTACACAATAGACTATGTGTATTTCAAAAAATAATGAAATCCTGTCATTTGCAGGAACATGGATGGAACTGGAGCTAATTATGTTAAGTGAAATACACCAGGCTCGGAAAGACAAGTATCAAATGTTCTCACTCATATGTGGGAGCTAAAACAGTTGATTCCAAGGATGTAGAGTATAATGATAGATACCAGAGGCAAAGAAGGCTATGTGCCAGGAGTAAGGGAATAAACAGAGATTCGTTAATGGAACAAACATATATTTAGATAAAAGGAATAAGGTCTGATGATCGATAGTGGAGTAGGGTGACTATAGTTAACAACTACCCATCATATATTTCAAAATAGCTAGAAGAGACAGTTTGAAATGTTCTCAACATATAGAAATGATAACTACTCAAAATGATGATGACCTGAAATACCCTGACTTAATTATTACACATTCTGTGCATGTAACAAAATATCACATATACCCAATAAATACATACAGATATTATATATCAATAAAAAATTTTAAAACATATTCAAAGTAGCCTGAAGTATCCTGATATTAACTAATCAGTTATTTTTCTGTTGTTCTCTCTCCCTGTCGCAGGCTTACAATGACAAAAAAAATAGCTTTGAAATGACTAAGGTGCTCTTCATTCTTTGCTTCTGTTTTCTGCAGCTCTTCTCTGTCTGTAAAGCCAACCTCTTCTTCTCAGCTCATCAGAACATTTATTCTGTTTTATGGAATGAAGTATTGCCCTATTCTAGAATTGCAATGAAGCTAATTAAAATCTTTAAAGTTGTCATAATTTTGATCTTTGATATTCCAAAATCTGTATCATCTCAGCACTGGAATCTGCTTATTGTCTTTTTAAGTTGTCCCTGATTCTTTGTAAACTGAATAATTTTGGATTATATTCTGAACAGTTTACACATTGTGTTATGAGACTTTGAATCTTATTTAAAGCCTATGCAGAATGTTGACATTTTGTTTAAGCAAGGAGCCTACCTGATTGGGTTCAGGAAACAAATTGCAACCTACCTTTTTCAATTTTCAACAGTTTTGCAGGGCTATTGGATCTATCCAATGTATGCACTACCCAGTGGCCAATTTGGCATAAGAGCAGTCATCTTTGGTATGCTGAATAGGATCGGACCCAATTGTGTGAGCTTGGTAATTAATCCTTGATAGTTACCCCTGCTCTGCCATGAATGTTTATAACTGAGCCCATGTCCATGGGCTCAGTCATGATAGAGTCAGGAGGCAGACAAATCCAAGAAAGACAGGGGCAGGTCCCAGTGGAAACCCAACCTTCAAGCCAAAGACAGTCTCGGGTAAATCCTCAGACCAGATTGAGAACCTCTCTTCCTATTTGGCACACTTTCCTCTGATTGATCTACATCCTTCACCTGTTTTATATAAACCTACCCTTTCCTAATTGGTTTTCTACACTGCTGTGCCCACCTTTGAGTGGTGCCTTTGTTTTAGTCTTTTTTTTTGCATACTCACAAACCTCCCCATTCTGAGCCCATAAAAGACCCAGACCCAGCCACACTGAGAGAGAGACCACCCAACTTTGGATGAAGGATCACTCTCACATTCCTTATCTGCTGAGAGCTGTTTAATTGCTCAGTAAAATTATCCTCCACCCTTCTCACCCTTCAATTGTCAGAGTAACCTATTCTTCTTGGATTTGGGATAAGAACTCAGGACCCAACAAATAGAGGTACAAAGAAGGCTGTAATACTGTGGCCCTCTGCCCTCCACCATCAACTTAATTATATTTTCAAAGGAGTATCTATTTAGGAATAGGCTACCTCTCCCTCCCCCAAACCAGCAATGAGCCAATTCAGCACCATATCAAAATCTCTTGCCCTGCTGTTCTCATGTAAGGCTACTCATGGCAAGCATGCCTATAGCTCCAGTGCACCAGGAGGTGTTGGCAAATACATACCATGGAAAGTCTAGGCCCCTACCTAACTCTCCTGCCTACAGCACTTGGGGAGTCAGGGCTTCTCTACTCACAGTGCCAGGGTTTCTCAGTGCTCTATAGATCAGGCCAGCTGGCTGGAATCTGCTTCCGGCTTCACCCCTGCCAGCCCTGTTGCCTGGGGGCTGTGTCCTGTTCTTTTTCTCCAGTTTTGGGATAATTCTTAGAACAACCTGGCTCTGTTTCTAACATTCCCACTGCTCCCGTTTCAAAGCATGCTTGTATCCTTGTCTTTTAGATTAGGTTCTCCTTACTGATAAACTGAACTGAATTTGTCCACATCTGTTAGTTTTGGTCTTTTGTTGATAGGACAATTCTCTCACTTTCTATTTATGATACTTTTGTATCTGCCTTTATCCTTAATGCATTGACTAGCATTTTAGAAAAAATAAAATAATAGTGACAATAACATGCATAACTTTTTTCCCCCTAATTTTAATGAGAATATCTGTAGAGCTTCACCTATGGTTTGTCATTTCTGATAAGTTAAAAATCCAATGTATTGTGTTGGATTTTGAAATGAATTTGTTATATTATTCTATCCTAAGATTCATCTTGATTTATCGTGGTAAGTCATTCCTTTATATACTGTTAAATTATATTTTTTGACATTTTACTTATGAGTTTGCATATGTAGACATATTCCCAAGGTGACACCAATTTATATTTCCCTTTAAGTCACTGTCACTTAGATACAGGAGAGCACAGCAGGCATTGTTTTAAGTTAATCATTGATATAGTGTACACATAATTCTTTATGGAAGGCTAAATAGCTATTGTTTCCTATTACCCCAAATCGGTTTCTCCTGGTTCAGTTAACACACTCCTATTTTCCTTGGGAAACCTCTCTCTTAATGTCCGTTGAAAGAAGCTGATCTCGTATCTCACCAATTCCAGAGGGTGCCCATCAAAAAGGTCCAGCTAATCAGCTCACTCCCTGCATGAAAATGATATAATTCAAGGATGGGTACATTATTCAATGGGGTGAAATTCTAGGACTCTTACAGAAATTTTGAGAAGAGAGAAGCCCATTTTGCAAGAGATGCCAACAGGTTAAGATAGGGCCGTGGGGGTATTAGGAGACCTCTAGCTATTGAGAATGAAAAACCTAAATAAGAACAGCACCTAGAGAGAAAAAAGTAGCTCCAAAAGCTGTAGACAGCTCCTGATACCACCACTGGATTCCCTGGATTGAGTCAGACTCACAGCCAGATACACACAGATCTTTCTGTGACGTGAGCCAGTGGATTCCCTTTTTAAAGAAAATTATGAAATATTTTAAACATATACGTCTGTGGAGAATAATGTGAATAACCAGTTTTGTCAAATGTATTAAGCATCAAATATTATGTGTTATTAATGTGAAGCACTAAACATTAAAGACAGGATCAAGACCCCCCACCTGTGTGCTCCTCCCTGATCCAATCTATTATTTTCCTCTCACCGAAACACAACTGGTATGGTTTGGCTTTGTCCCCATTCAAATCTCAACTTGAATTGTATCTCCCAGGATTCCCTCATGTTATGGAGGGACTCAGGGAGAGGTAATTGAATCATGTGGGCAAGTCTTTCCCATGTTACTCTCATGATAGTGAATAAGTCTCACGAGATCTGATGCGTTTATCAGGGGCTTCTGCTTTTGTTTCTTCCCTCATTTTCTCTTGCTGCTATGATGTAAGAAGTGACTTTCACCTCCCACCATGATTCTGAGGACTCCCAGCCATGTGGAACTGTAAGTACAATTAAACCTCAATTTCTTCTCAGTCTCAGGTATGTCTTTATCAGCAGTGTGAAAATGGACTAATACAATAATTATTGTCATAAATTCAGTATTTGTCATGCCCATACATGATGTTATATTTTTACCTACCTATTTATGCATCCTCAAACTTACAGAATTTTAAACTTTATTATTTTATCCAAATATACAATTATTTTTACAACTTGCCTTTTTCATCCAGGGGGTTTAACTATGTTTTGGGTGTTTAACTATGTTGAGATATGTGCTGTAGTTCATTTAAAGTGCTATATTCTATGGCCATAATCAAAAAATGGTAGATACTGGCATGGATGCAGTGAACAGGGAACATTTCTACACTGCTGGTGGGAATGTAAACTAATATGACCACTATGGAAAATGGTGTGGAGATTCCTTAAAGAACCAAAAGTAGAACTACCATTTGATCCAGCAATCCCACCACTGGGTATCCACCCAGAGGAAAAGAAATCATCATACAAAAAAGATACTTGCATGCACATGTTTATAGCAGGACAATTTGCAATTGTAAAAACGTGGAACCAACCCAAGTGCCCATCAAACAATGAGTGGATAAAGAAACTGTGGTGTATATATGTGATGGAATGCTACTCAGCCATAAAAAGGAATGAATTAATGGCATTTGCAGCAACCTAGATGAGGTTGGAAACTATTATTCTAAGTGAAGTAACTCATATGGTAATCAAACATCGTATGTTCTCACTCATAAACTATGAGGATGCAAAGGCATAAGAATGACGTCGGGGACTCAGGGAGGAAGAGTGGGAAAGGAGTGAGGAATAAAAGACTACAAATAGTGTGCAATGTATACTGCTTGGGTGAGGGGTGCACCAAAATCTCACAAATCACCACTAAAGAACTTACTCATGTAACCAAACACCACCTGCTCCCCAATTACCTATGGACATAAAAAATTTAAAAATAAAACTAATAATAGCAAAGTGCTGTATTCTATATTCCACAAAGCTGTGTGTTCATCAGTTCTTTCACTCTCTGGTGTTTCTTTAGGGGATCAAAATATGCAACCCCGATTCCTCAAGGACCTGGAAATAGACATTCCATTCGACCCAGCAATCCCATTACTGGGTATATATCCAAAGGATTATAAATCATTCTACTATAAGGACACATGCACACGAATGTTCATTGCAGCACAGTTTACAATAGCAAAGACCTGGAACCAACCCAAATGCCCATCAATGATAGACTGGACAGGGAAAATGTGGC